>NDXB01002584.1:148029-165287 GCA_002631895.1 Agapornis roseicollis
TTTTTTTTTTTTTTCTTACACCAAAATGTCACAGCTGTTGTGGTGTAAAAATCTATATTTACATGCATATAATGACAATTTGAGTTGATTCTGTGGTTATGGGGACAGCACCTTTTGAGCCATGTGTCCTACTCACAGCAGAATGGCTTCTGATTACGTTTCAGTCTTATGCTTTAAATTTTCATAGCTTGACTCAGAGGCCAAAGTAAAGTTATTTATGTGCATGAATGTGGGTGAATATTCATGTTTTCTTCATATTACAGAAGATGGAACAGTCAGAACACAAACCAGGACAGTGTGTTTACAGCAGATGCTGACAGATGAATGATTGTACAATATATCAGGGAGGAAAATGATTTCAACAAAATATGACCAGTTTGGATTCCCAGTTAGTTTTTAAATTGACAGTTTACACATTTTTTTATACCTGTTTAAACTGACTGTAGTGAATTTCTGGCAAAGTTGCACTGGACAAGATTCTGCATACTGAGTGGCAATTAATCACATCCATGTCCCACTGGTGTTAATTGAGGTATTCAAATGAGCAATAAATGCTCAAGCTAGAACTCAGTCACTCAGTTCTATCACTTTGAAATCCATGTAAATTATATGTAGTCAAGATCAATAATTTGGAATCTAAACCTGTTCAAAATTAAAGACAATTATCATTTATTATGAAACTACTTCATGAACAGATTTGCTGAATAGATTTCTTTACTAAATAGTTAACTTCATCATTCTTCATTATGTCTTTAGGGTCCACAAGCCCAGACAAAAAACACAGGTTTCGATAATGTACTCTCCTTGATCATAATGATACAAAGCATCCCATTAACTATTACGATGTTGACTTACAGGAAGTGTTGGCAGCAGCCTTAGTCAAATATTTAATGTAGAACAACTTGATCCTGAATTTGTGATCTTGCTGATTTTCCTTTTACTTTACATAAATCAGGATTTTGATAAAACAAAGTATAATCTAGTTTACTATTGTATAGCATTGTTATCAAGAACAAAGGGATATATACTAGATATGAATAAATTAATAGTGGAAATCAAACAAAGATTTTTATTTGCTCAAGAAGCAAACTTCTAGAACAGCCTCACAACAGACCTGAGAAGAGCAAATGATTAGTAGTTCTAATACAGTGAATCGGTTTATAAAGATGCTATTGATACATTAGTTATTGATATAATAGTAAGAAACTCAAGGATGTGAAGTAACTTTTCTACACTATAAAACTGATCCCTGGCACTGTTTTGATCCAGACCTTCTAGCACACTCCTAAATAATTCCCAGGGCAATAGGAGAGTTTCCACTAACTAAGGATTATTCCTACTATACAATCTACTTTGGATAGTAAAAAAAAATCATAAAATAAGCATGAATGATTCCTTAGCAACGCTGAACAGTTATGGGTATATTTTATTTACCGTTATGATCATATTTGTGTAACTAGGAACTGGACTTCATAATATAGAAGGTCCCCTTCATTCTTATATCCATACCAAGTTATCTTCTTTTAATTCACTTTTTCTTTCTTCTTTTTATTAAACAAACAAAAAAAACCAAAAAACCCAAATCATGTCATATAGAGTAAGGGGAAAGACGGAGAAGAGGCAGATGATGCTGTAATGAGAATATCTCCATAGAGACTATTTTCTTACACTGATGATTTAAGGTAGCTCAGGAAAACTCAAGTCTTTTTTAAAATAGATACATTTGTCAATTTGAGTTGCAACAACTATGTCACTGGATATTTCCCAAACGTGCAAAATATTGTATTCTGTAATGTACACTATATCTGCAGTATGCACTGCTGTGTAAATCTTCCTTTGGTTCACTTTCTTGACAAATTATAGACATTTGATTCCCGCTTGTCCTTAAAATTAGAACACACAACTAATTTAAAGCTGAGGTGTATGCACAATTTATATGGCATTGTCACAACATATGGCACACCAACCAGACTGATAGAAGAGTGATATTTTTATCCCTTATTTCATTGCAGAATAAGTGTGAGAGAATATGATGAATATGTGAATAACCACAAATGTACGAATACCTGAAGCCGAGGCACATAATAAAACATTTTATTCCACAGATAATTCTTAATATTAATGACATTGCATGGAGGATTCCCAAATAGCAGGGTGACTAGGAAAAATCCAGGCCCATAAACAAGTAACAAGATTATTTTCGATTTAATTTCTCATACATATCAACATTTTACTTCTTTTTAGCACCTACAATATCTTGGCCAGAAATTTCCACTGTGATTCCCATTTTTTTTCCTGAGTAATTGCTTAGAGTTAATTTACAACCTAGAAATGTGCATAAGCAGTTCACATTATTCCCTCCCATGTTCATTACCTTGTATTTGTCATCAGAGAATTCCATCTGCTTTTGCAATGCCCATTCATCTAAACAGCACTAATGGCACTGGAGAGCCAGGTACTTTTGAAGCAGTGTAAAATAAACTGTGAAGTAGATGTCAAAAGCTATTTCACCTGTTTTACATTCGAATCCTTGCTTTGCTTCACTCACTTTGCTACCGAGCAGAATCAATAACAGCATTCATGATGGGATACAGACATTCAGCTCATAAGCTTTCAAGATATTAGCTTTTTTCACTTATGAGGAGTGCATGGGGAGAAAATGAAATAGTTGGCAAATGTGCTTTTCCTCCTTCTCCAATGACTTTTCTCTTGTATTTATTGCAGTTTGTGCAGGTATTACAGACATTTACTCTAAGGTAAATTTGCCAGATTTAACAGTTTGGCAAAAAATAAAAGGCAGCTTTTATAACTGTAGAGAAAACTACATTTCCTATTTTTTTCCTTCGTTATTGGTTTGCAGGCGTCAAATATTTGTCTAGGATGTGTGTTATGTTGCAGTTACAAGGCAACAAACCTTACAGTGATTAGTGGCATTTAGGCTAGCTAAGATTTTGCTGGGCTACATAGTTATAGCAGGTGTCCCTGCCTCATTACTGAAATTCCAGTTTGCTATAAAAGTCTGCTTGCATATCAGACCATGTCCAGTGTTCCTTGGGTTCTTTCCTCACCCCTGACATAACCACTAGAAAACAGGAGGGACACGAGGTCTAGGTTTACTGCTAGTTCTGTCTGGCCCCCATGATCTTCCTACAGCTTGTGGTAGGTATGGTCCTGCAATAAATAACAGCTCTTGATTAACTCTGAGGAGAGCACTGGGTATGGGTGAGGATATTTGGCCAGATCACTGTAAAGGGTTTGTAAGATGATCCTGTAGTGTGAGGTAAACTTACAGCGGATAAAGGAGTTTAAGCCCATTAAACTCTGGATGGGAAATTGTAATTCTTCAAAATGTACAAAGTTATCATAGACTTCAGGCTAGTGAGATCTGGACTGCATGAGCCTCCTTTTAATGTGATGTAGAATAGCTCAAACCAGAATACTTTAAGATTATGAATTCCTGTTTGTTTGTTTTATAAGGCTTTTTACTATTTCCATGGGTTTGGGGTTCCTTATTAAAAATAAGTGTAGCTGTATTCTTTTCCTTCTTCTGAAGCTTAGAGGATAACAACATAAAGCAGTGCTCCATTGCACCCAGGAAAAATAAAAAACTGGTTAAAAGTTAGACTATATCAGTAAAATGAAAGATAAAAGAATGTATTGTTTTAAAAACCTGGCACACTGGCTTAAATGGTATTTCTCTCCATCTCTGTTTCTCTTTCATTGTTTTCTTTGCTGTTTCCAGAATGCAAACATCCCCAAGAATCAATCAAGTCAATCAAGATCAGTTATGTTTAGACATTTAAAAATTAGGTGTCCAGCCTTCTGCAGAAGGCCTCCTGCATGCACAAGGGCTTTCAATCAAATACTTTCAACATCAGATTTGATTGTACACCAGAGCTTTCATTTAGCCTGGTTATTAATAGAATAACTAATAGGAATCAACAAGGCACATGCAAATATATAGACAGCAGATGATGTATCTAAGGGTCAAATCATTCAGTTGTCCAACTAAGGAAAATGCGAAGTCCTCTTCACATGTTGTTAACAGCTCCTCATGAATTGGTCAAATACTAAAACCCGCTTTAATGCTCCAGCTCTTATTCACATCAGTATAGTTTAGTTTAGGTATAACCCCACTTCAAATGGCAGATTGGAATTTTCCCTGTCTGCATATGCATCATCATTACATGGTATCCTTTCTATGACAGAAAAAACTCAGAACCTCCTGAAGTATTTTTTTTCTATTATTTTATTAATTAACCTGTTCCAGTCACACTTGAAGTCAGTTACGTCAGTGCTCAGGAACAGCAAAACACATATGTAACTTAGCTCAGTACCAGGTAACATTTATATACTTAATTTCACTGCATTAGATCCCAAAGGGCATAAGACATCTTGGTTTTAAGGCTGTGTAACTTTATCATAGCTCTTCTACCCTGCATACCTCAGAAACCTTTGTGGAGAAGATACTCCAAGGCTGTTCACAGGCCAGAGAAAAAGCAGCTCTGATTAGTGAGCTGAAGCTTGGCTGGGAACACAGTTTTGTCATTGCAGTGCTGGATTCATAGGTTCCGGCTGTCTTATAGGAATGGGCAATTAGCGATTTAGAGTATTAAGCAGTCATCATACCAGAATAGCCTAGTTGCAGGTTATATGTTATAACTCCAGCAGAAAGCTCCACTTAAACTGCTTTTCACTTGCATGCAGTTTAAAAGACATGGGTTAATCAATTGCTGTGACTGATATGAATCTCCTTCTAGTTTCTACGTTAAAATATATCAACGCTCACTTCCACATATTGTTGCACCAGTAACTTTAATTCTTCCTTTACTTGCATAGCATCTTCAAAACAGCAAGATAGCACACTTCTTTGTTTGTTTTTTTTTTTTTTAGGCTTGATTAATTTGCTTGTAGTTGTTTTTCACCTTGGTCAAGCATTAGAACACAAATAGACCATAAACACATGTTTCAGACAGAGTTATTTGCTCGAGTATGCATAATGAGAGCAGAAAAACTGTAATTCAGATGAAGTCTCAGAAAGTTCTTTAAAATTAGCATTAACATTTTTCTACCAGTAATCATAAAAAGGAATGGTTCTCCACCCCAAAGATGCCTTAAAAGCTTCCTGGCATCATCCTAAATTATTCTGCATGTGCCTTTTTTGTAGCTACATAGTATTTCATTGCTACATCTTGTCATTAACCCATCCTCCTGTTACTCATTTATATTCAGCATACAGTAAGTAACATAAAATTCTGCCAAGTGCATGACCTAGCATTTTGCATGAGTCTTCAGGGTTGTCTGACATGTTCTGCATATACAGTCTCAATTCTCTCTGATACTGACACTGCTCCCAGCTCTATGACACCATTGACTTTCCTCAGGTTCCTTTCAATATCTATGTGAAATAATTAATGAAACCAAACCCTATTCCTTGAGGAACTCAGCTAGCATACAGTCTTCAGCCTGATGCTTCTCTTTTCAACAGTCCCCAGAGCCATCTTGTTTTTTCTTAGCTCTCCACATACCTTACAATTCTTCCTTAAATTGCATATTCTTTAATGGTCTTCTATGTGACATATCTGAATCATCTACAAGACAATTCGGGGGAAGAGAACTGCTCCGTTCATTGTGTGGAAATGCAGTAGTTTGGGGTTTTTTTTGTTTTTTTTTTTTTTTTGCTTTTTTTTTTTTTTTTTGCTTTTTTTTTTTTTTTTTGCTTTTTTTTTTTTTTTTTGCTTTTTTTTTTTTTTTTTGCTTTTTTTTTTTTTTTTTGCTTTTTTTTTTTTTTTTTGCTTTTTTTTTTTTTTTTTGCTTTTTTTTTTTTTTTTTGTGTGGTTTTGGGTGTTTTTGTTTTGTTTTTTTTTTTTTTTTTTTTTTTTTTTTTGTGTGGTTTTGAGTATTTTTGTTGTGTGTGGATTTTTTGTTTGTATTTGGTTTTGTTTCCTTGTTTGTGGTTTGGGTTTGGTGGTTTTGTTTGGTTGGGTTTGGTTGGGTTTTGTTGGTTTGGTTTTTGGGTTGTTTTATTTCAGAAAAACTCTTCTATGACCTATGGTTGGTAAGCTCTTTTTAGATGATATTTTGCTTTCCCTTTAATATTATGTTTAAATATTATGTTTAACTATTAAGGTATATTATACCTATTTAAGATATGATATAAAGCCTAGTATATTTAGAACATCAGAGTTCTATTATGAGTCTTTGTGAAACAATTACTGAATTCAACACAAACAACATTGCAAAGAAATCACTTTTATTTACCATGTAAACTACAAAGAGGATAAATTCTCTCTTGATGAACAAAAAAGGTGGATAAAGTATATATATAATAAGCTCCTTCTTGTTATATGTTATATCATTCTTTAAAACATGATCTTTGGTATCGCTGCCTTTAAGTGAAAGATCAACAGACACCAAGGGCTGGACACAGGGAAGTCTATTTCTCTTTGTGACCTCAATTTAATCAATAGTGTACAGCACCAAAAATTTAAAAAACTGAAATGCTTGCCAAGATAACCTAAGATATATTATAAGCTACATTGTTTCTATACTTTTAAGAAGAAATCTTTAATGTAGCATTTTATCCTCAGCACTGAATGTCAGTTCACTACGAATCATTTTGCTCACTGACTTTTAAGTGCAGTCCAGTGCTGAAATGGAAAGCAACTGAATATTTTCCAATTTTGTAATGCAATTATTCTAAGACAAAATAGCAACATAGCAGCTACACTATTGCTAAAGCTGGACATGAGGTTTCATTTAACAGAAGAAGAAAATACCATGACCTTACAGATGAAAAGATTTTCCATTAGACAGGTATAATATACTGTTATCTGTCAGTAGTTTATCTGAGACATTCAACAATATTTCAGGAAAAAAATGGCCAATATTAAAGTTCCCAGTAAAGCTCTCCATAGAAAGTTTACAGCTCATCAATTTTAACAAAAAGCTCAGCTATAAAAGGGACAGGTACACCACTGAAAAGAGCAGCTACAGTTCTGAAGAGGATTGAACTGAAACTTGTGAAGTTCTCATTTTGATGCTACCACTTCTTTGCTAAGCTTGTTTAGGAAAATTTTGTCAACTCAGTTTTCCTGGTTAAGCTCACTCTGTCTCTCCATGACCTTAATATAAGTCATAGTCTCTCTTAAGAAACAAGCTAAACAACAAAATGCAGAAAACATGTGAAACAAAGAATGCAATCAGTTACAATAACTTTTCAGAATTGTTCATCTAAAATCACTCAATACAGCAATAATTTAGATTGCAATCTGGTAAAGTGGTAGTGGGGGCTTTCATGGTTTGGATGACCTCACCTGTTCTGCCAAAGACAGCTATCTGATCAAAACAAATATCATTCAGAGATTTAGGATTAGCTCAAACAAGGCCAAAGTATTTGGACATGCAATGGTGAAATGAGCTCAGCCGCACAGTAATAAATTATACAGAATCCCACAATAAAAGTATTAAGGAGAGAAGCATTTCAGTAATGCAGCAGGCACAGTTCATGTTATTACACTACTTAATGTACTTTAATAGCTCTAATGGCTCAGCATAAACCACATACTGAGTTAGAGCTACATCTGTAGAATGGTGTCATTTGTGCTAATCTCAAATTTGTATTAAATAGATCTATAAGGATAAAAGTATAGGCTAAATATGTTCATGCTACAAGTTTTTTTGGTTTTGACTTGTTCTGAGAGAAGTAAATTTATGATTATCACATTTGGTATCTTCAGAACTAATAAGGAACAGCGATATACAGGAAATTTAATCTGTAATTAATTCATTTTTTCTATGCCACCCTTTTGCTAGTAATGAGAGATATGACTGTGCTGCTTATCATAGTATATATTTAGGTTGCTAAAAATTCTATCAGCTCTGAAAGTTCTACCTTCTACAAATAGAGAATGCCATGGAATTGCAACAATCTTGCATACAGATGGAAAGAAACTGATCTATTAAATGAGTAATATGAAACAGAGGATTTCACTCAATAGCATAAAAAAGTAACTCAGACCTGAGCCAGCAGAGACAGGTATTAGACCAGATTTATACCAGAAGGAGAGATGCTATTGAGAAGTAGGGCTTTAGTACACAGAGTGGTTGCTCCAGAAGTCAAACATCATAATAAAAATTTTCCCCCTCTCTCCCCCTTTCTCTTGGCTGTTATTGTTTTGTAGACATCATATGCTATGGAATATCCCTTTGGTTAATTTGGGTCATATGGCCTGGCTATGTCATGTCCCAAGATCTTGCTCACCAGGAGCTGCTGGGAGGAGGAAATGTTTGAGACACAGCATTGCTCAGCTGTAAACAGAACACTGGTGTGTTATCAACATCTTTCCAGCTATCAGTATAAAGCACAGCACTGTGAAGCCTGCCATGGGGAAAATTAACTCCATCTCAGCAGACCAAATACACACCGTTTTCATGTGTGTTGTATTCTTTGCTTCAAATCCTGTAGAGAAAAGAAAGATTATGGTATAAAGTTAAGGTGCAGAAGTACAGTTACAAAACCTTGTCACAGAAGTACATATGCTTTTTTCCCCCAGATTTGGCTCTTCAAACCAAAAGAAAAGCAAAGGAATACTTTTCCATGCTGCATTACTTCAAAGTGCAGTTAGTTGCTACAGTTTATAATCGAGGGTAAAAGTATAATGCATTCAAAATGAACTGCAGTTTAGTGGTGAACACATCCATTAGTGGATATTAACACAGGAAGATAGACAAAGTCTTTGGGTCAGGAAGACATTTGGCTGCTGATTCCCAGGAACTATGAGAGTAGAGCAAAAAGATTGTCCAGTGCTTACCTTGTTTTTAAGTCTTTTCTTAAGCTTCTATAATAGGCCATTTAGCCCAGAAAAAAATTCTCATGATGCACTTCTGCTCCTTCCATTGCAAATACATTTCTTTATACTTGGTTTTCCTTGTTCACCTTGCTCTCTCACACAAGTTTAATATTTTGGGATTCCTGAAGACAAACACTGCACTTTTTTGACATCAAAGAAAATAGCAACACAGGCTTTGATGAGAACACTACTGGCAGGATGCAAATATACAAAGAGCATGTATTACTTCAAAATTCTTGAAGATGAAAGGCTTTTAATTAAAATAATGTAGACCCTTAATGGCATTACTGCTCAATTTATAATTCCCATTCCAGAATTTTTAGCTATGTCATCTTCAAAACAGACAAGGCAAGAGAAAAGGTAAACAGTTCTAAAATATCCATATGAATATAAAAATATCACTTTTTTATTGTAGCAGTTGGTTAAATCAACTGTTTTTTAAGGAGACTAGAGAAACGTATCATATGAATTACATTTAACACTTATGTGTAATAAGATTGGTATATAAACCATATCATGTATCAAAATATTGGATAAGAAACACACCATGCATAATAAACGAATATGCTTGTTGATTTATGCTCCATAGCAACAATATCAGTTGCATCTTGATTTTAAGACTTGGAATGATATCTTCTATTCTTACAATATCAGGAGAAAATACCACACTTTTCTATAGCTATCTAGTCATTTAAGAACAAATTTCTTTATGACTTAGTGTTCCTGCTTTGGGTCACAGTTGGAAATACACAACACATGAAATATGGCACTTCTATTTTTGTCTAGCAAGAAATAGAGAAGGTAAAAGCAAAGACATAAAACACATTTGAAAACTTGGCTTAAGTTTTGCTTTGGATGGGTAAAGACCTCTGTCCTTGGAATTGCCATTCATTTTGTAAATGGATCATCCGTAACTAATTTAATCCAGAACACAAGTACTTTGCATCCTTATTGGGTCATATAGAAATCATATGCATATCTCCTGCTGACTTCAACAGGAATTTCCCATGCACTCTCAGATGGAAGATTTTGCTTTGAACAATTCAGAAAAATTGAAGGAAGTCCAATAGTGAAGACAGTCTTATTTCTCTTCCACAAGACCTGTAACAATTTACTTAAGGAAAATGAACCCAAACTCTGCTTGGGTTGCCAGAGATATGTTTCTTTGGCTATTGATACAGGATCACTTGTCCAAACCAAAACCTTAAAACCCCAGGCACGAGATGAATAATGAGCAATAGGATGGCAGAAGGCAGGATTACTCAAAGAGGAGATCACAGGCTGGATCAGCAGTCAAGGGAAGAGCTTCAATCATGCGACGTTTTTCATATTGACACAGGGGAACTGTAACTGCCCCTATCCTCCTCAACACATAGACACTTCCCTAGTGGTTTTGGAGGCAGCTGCAGAATTCTGCTACAGTTTTGAGCCGTGAAGTATCTTGACATGCCTGATTAGAATCATAGAATCATAGAATAGTTAGGGTTGGAAAGGACCTTAAGATCATCTAGTTCCAAACCCCCTGCCATAACCAGGGACACCTCACACTAAACCATGCCATACAAACCTTCGTCCAGCCTGGCCTTGAACACTGCCAGGGATGGAGCACTCACAACTTCCCTGGGCAACTCATTCCAGCATCTCACCACCCTCACAGGAAAGAACTTCCTCCTTATATCCAATCTAAACCTCTCCTGTTTAAGTTTTAATCCATTACCCCTTGTCCTGTCACTACAGTCCCTAATGAAGAGCCCCTCCTCAGCATCCCTATGGGCCCTTTTCAGATACTGGAAGGCTGCTAGGAGGTCTCCACGCAGCCTTCTCCTCCCCAGGCTCAACAGCCCCAACTTTCTCAGCTTGTCTTCGTATGGGAGATGCTTCAGTCCCCTGATCATCTCTGTGGCCCTCCTCTGGACTTGTTCCAACAGCTCCATGTCCTTTTAATGTTGAGGACACCAGAACTGCACACAATACTCCAGGTGAGGTCTCACTTGCAAGAGCAGAGTAGAAGGGCAGGATCACCTCCTTCGACCTGCTGGTCATGCTCCTTTTGATGCAGCCCAGGATACGCTTGGCCTTCTGGGCTGCAAGTGCACACTGCAGGTGGCTCATGTTCGTTTTCTCATCGACCGCCACCCCCAAATCCTTCTCCACAGGGCTGCTCTGAATCTATTCTCTTCCCAACCTGTCTGAATCTCCTCTTTCCTCAACCTGTAACTGTGCCTGGGATTGCTCTGACCCAGGTGTAGGACCTTGCACTTGGCATGATTGAACTTCATGAGGTTGGCATCAGCCCACCTCACAAGCATGTCAAGGTCCCTCTGGATGGCATTCCTTCCCTCCAGCGCATCCACAGAACCTTACAGCTTGGTGTTACTGGCAAACTTGCTGAGGGTGAGAGTTAGACTAAAATGTTATTTCAGTTGAGGGGATTTTGATAAAAAGTATGTAGGTATTAATGAAATTTCCCAACTAGGCTGCTTTTGCCTAGAGGCCCTAGGGTTGATGACTTAACACTTGGTTTCTCTTCACAGATTTGTTACTGACCCGCTTTGTTATCCTTTTTAGTGTCTCCTTTTTTTTTAATTCTCACCCAGATGTCTGCTTAAGTTGTAGATGTGTCAAGAGAGAAATTCTCCATTTCCATGCATTTTTACCAACCAAACATTGGTTTTGGCTGCAGGCTTTTATATGCTTCTAGGGATAGAAACCCCAAACCACTTTGCACCCAAAATCCCCAAACCAATACAAACATGACCAGAAGCCACAATATAGAAGATAGATTATTCTGGAACAAGTATGTAAATATTTTAATATGGATTTTATTTGTACCTGCATTGAACAGATATTTGAAAAGGAAAAGAAAGTAAAAGTTTTACTTGTCTCTAATACAGTTTAGCACACTATTCTGTTCTCTGATCAGTCATTTAAATGCATTAATAAAATCATGTTGACAATGTCTTCACTAGCATCTCCTTTATGTCTTTTTTCTCATCAGGGAGAGAAATCCCTTGTCACCAGAGAAACTCTGACAAGGCTTGACATCTCTTTTTTCTTGTCTTTCTTTTCAGTGTCACAGGATTCCATTGCACTGATAATTTAATAGCATGTCTTTCATACTAGGATGCATCAGATATTGTCTTGTGCTTCTGTTCTTAGACTAAAAGAAATCCTGTAAGTATAACATGCAGTTATTATTATCCTATATTGTATATAAGTGTAAGATAAAATTAACTACCTAGCTCAGCTAGATTTTTTTGTTACTGTTTCTTCCCCTTTCTATTTAATTTAATATGTGATCCAAGAAAAATAGACATGATTTGAAAAGAACCAGGAAAGCAGAAAATATACTCTTTATGAAAGGCCCTAAATCACTAAGGTGATATACACCTTTCTATTCACTTGGATCACTCTGCTAGCATACATACATGCATGCATATATACATAAAACATAACTGATTATAATCAGGTCCATGTCACAAATTTAAAAGATTATTTAAAAAATAGGAGAAATTACTTTCTGCCACCTCTAGATTATTATCTGAGGTGTGCCCTGAAACATAGATAAATGGATTTTCATTCAATCTTATGTCTCTTATGGTTGTTCCTGTTATCTGTGTTAACAACTGGTTGCTTTGAAATTCCATAAAATAAAGTCTGACAAAAGGTTACAATGCTTCCTCAGTAATATTCTACAATTATTCTTTACATACCTCTACCTCTGCCTTCTCTTCCTTTTGTTGATTTCTGCTTTAAACTAAACAATCCTTCTTTTCATTCTGCCTCATAATCTCTCACTTGCTCCTGAACTTTTAAGACAGAGTAGAAATAAAATTAATGCAATTTTCCAGATGGAATGTCTTATTGATTTAACCTGACATTGAAAGTATTTAATTCTATTCTGTCCTTTAATCAACTTCACAATTCCTTTTTAAAGCAAAATTCTTGTTGAGGAAATAACTTTATTAAACTCCTTCTAACGCAAGTATGGCTTGTTCTTGAATAACTGTAAAGCAAGCATAATGTCCATCTATCTAGCTGTTTTAAGCACTTATGACATCCTTTAAAATATTCCTCAATACAAGTTTAAATGTTTTGTTCACATCTCAGATTGATACTGCTGCTTCTGTAAGTTACGGTATTCAGACCAAAGGGCCAATAGCTCTTCATAAGGATAAGCTACTATGGTAAAAGCATGGTTCGATGTACTCACAACTTTGCCATACTTCAGGCATGTGGCTTAGTATGAGTTTTATATGAAAAATTTCTTCTATTGCACTTTTCAGAGGTAAGTGGTAAAAAATATACTGTGATCTTTCTTTTGAAGAGATCTGCTTTTCCTGACAGCCTGACAAGTCTTTACACTTGGCAAGAGAACTGATTTTCCTGTAGAAAAAATCTGCACAGATCTGGACAAACTGAAAGAATAAGAAATATAGAAGGTTACACACAATTGTTGCATGTGATAGTGCATCTTTTCTGCTGATTGGGCTGTCCTCAATGCCCCTGGCTATCCTGCTTCTGGCTAGGGCTGGGACATGCCTCTTCCATGTCCTTCAGCTCCCTAGTCCTCAGCCTGCAAGGTGACCTGGCACTCTTAACTGAGCCAACAGAGGAACATAACTTAAAAATTGTAGTAGTGAACACTTGGTTATGACAGGGAGCAGTGGTTATTGAGAGAATGTGCATGTATAGGATAAACCAGCAATATCTGAAACCAGATTCCAGCTGGAGCCCTCAGCATGGAAGAATGGCCCTTTCTGAGGCCCTGCTGGGTCTGTTCTTTCCACACACATCTAATCTTCACATATCAGAAGCTTCTGCTTCTAAAAATGGCACAGGAAGAGGACATTTAATTAAGATAGACCTGTCTAGATTGTGATCTGAGCATGCTGCCAGATGAACTTTACTTTAACAAAACAGACCAAGACTTCCTAATTGTTTACCCAGGGGGCAATTAATAAATATTTACCTCTTCAAGTCTAATTAAAATAGAAGCAAGAGTATAGTCAAGTTAAGCAGCTTGTCTTGGAGGTCCTTCCGGTGCTTTTGGCAAAAGAAGGCTATGGGAAAGCCTTGGAGACAAACAGATCTGAACACTGTAGCAGACTTTTTTATTACAGCATGTAAACCATTTAACTCTAATCTCATTAATTGGTTTTGATCAGACTTCTGGTTTTTTTACTAGAAATATAGCATGTTACAATGCTTCATGGCAATTTAGCATTTTTTATGTTTAGTCACAGAGTTTGAATAGAACAACATTGTCATGCTGATTTAATATGCTGGTTGCAGAAAGCATAATGGTCACATGCTCTGCAGACTATACCTTTAAAATGGGTAAAATGCTGAGAAGGGTTTTCTAGGACCCAAAAAAAGTCTTCAGAAATGTGTTGCAAGAAGACATATTACTTTTAAGTGGTACAGGCTGGAGGTGTGCTTGAGCCAAAACCTTCTCTTGAAGCAATTCCAATCCCATGTGGAAATCAGATCAGAACCTGAGCTTGCGCTGCAAAGACATTAGGAGTATAATGCATTTGTAAACATATGTGCAACCAAAATCAGTATTCTAAAAGCTCTTTACATTGGATAGGTAATTTTCATTAACCTTTTATCAGACTTTTCAGCCTCTTGGATCACAGAGCTGATTCTACAATTGAAAAACAGTAAGTCTGAATAGATTTATGTCCAAAGAAGTTAATATGTTTTTTAAAAAATGGTTTTTGCTGTGATACTGGTTTACCTGTTGCAAGATAGAGGAGAACTCCAACCAATATATTGATTTCTGTACTTTTCTGCCCATTGTATTGCTCCCTAGTGATGTGTTTTGTGATTAAATGTGATCATAGATCTGTATGGGGCAATAGGAAATTTGAGCAACTGCCTGTTCTCCCCCAAGAAACTCATACCTGATGAAAGATAATAGGTATTTTGAAACTTCTACTTCAGTGAGGACTAAAGAGAAAAAAAAAACCCTTTGCTTACATGAATAAATATCTTTAAAGTTCTGTTTCATTCTTCATCAAGATGTAGGAGTTTAACACGATTACAGGGACACACTATTTTCTAAGTAGAAAGCTGTATAGCACATCAGTAGCATTTTGGTTTACTATAACTAGCCTTTCTATTGGCTATAAAATTGACTGTTTCATAAATTGCACTGGGATGGGAGAGGTTTATGAAGGAAATCAAGGGCTAAAATCCTATTTACCAGCCCCTGATTTGTAAAAAACAAGTTGCACGGATCATTGCAGTTACTGAAATGTAGTGGAAGAGCAACTGGAAAAAAGCTGGTGATTTAATGGAAAAAGTTAAGGGAACAGGAATATGAGGCATGCTTAAAATGTTATCACAGAAGTAGCTGAGCCCTTAAGGCATGTTCTTGTATTAATGTATATGTAGATGTCACAAATAATGGTTGAAAAACCTAGCATTCTCTTGAGCATCTTCTTTGTTTCACAAACCATGAAAAATCATGGCAGTCAGGTGAAGTTCCCAACGACTAGGAAAAGGGAAATATAACCCCATTTTCAAGAAGGGGAAAATGGATGACCCAGGGAACTACGGACCAGTCAGTCTCACCTCTGTGCCTGGCAAAATCTTGGAGCAGATTCTCCTGGAAGACACAATAAGGCACATGAAATACAGCAAGGTGCTTGGTGACAGCTAGCATAGCTTCACTAGGGGGAAATCCTGCCTGACCAATTTCGTGGCCTTCTATGATGGGGCTACAAAACTGATGAACAGGGGTAGAGCAGTTGATGTCATCTCCCTGGACTTGTGCAAAGCGTTCGACACTGTCCCACATGACATCCTTGTCTCTAAATTGGAGAGGCATCAATTTGATAAGTGGATCACTCAGTGGATAAAGAACTGGTTGGATGGCCGCACACAAACAGTTGTGGTCAATGGCTCAGCAACGAGTGGTGTCCCTCAGGGATCGGTGTTCGGACCATTCTTGTTCAACATCTTTGCTGCTGACATGGACAGTGGGATTGAGTGTGCCCTCAGCAAGTTTGCCAATGACACCAAGCTGTGTGGTTCAGTGGATACGCTGTAGGGAAGGAATGCCATCCAGAGGGACCTTGACATGCTTGTGAGGTGGGCTGATGCCAATCTCATGAAGTTTAACCATGCCAAGTGCATGACCCCTGGATCAGAGCANTGGTTCAGTGGCTGTAGGGAAGGAATGCCATCCAGAGGGACCTTGACATGCTTGTGAGGTGGGCTGATGCCAATCTCATGAAGTTTAACCATGCCAAGTGCATGACCCCTGGATCAGAGCAATCCCAGGCACAGCTACAGGTTGGGCAGAGAAGAGATTCAGAGCAGCCCCATGAAGAAGAACTTGGGGGTGTTGGTTGATAAGAAAATGAACATGAGCCACCTGCAGTGTGCGCCTGCAGCCCAGAAGGCCAACTGTATCCTGGGCTGCATCAAAAGGAGTGTGACCAGCAGGTCGAAGGAGGTGATCCTGCCCTTCTACTCTGCTCTCATGAGACCTCACTTGGAGTATTGTGTGCAGTTCTGGTGTCCTCAACATCAAAAGGACATGGAACTGTTGGAACAAGTCCAGAGGAGGCCACGAGGAAGATCAGGGGCCTGGAGCATCTCCCGTACGAAGACAAGCTGGGGGCTGTTGAGCCTGGGGAAGAGAAGGCTGCATGGACACCTCATAGCAGCCTTCCAGTATCTGAAAAGGGCCTATAGGGATGCTGAGGAGGGGCTCTTCATTAGGGACTGTAGTGACAGGACAAGGGGTAACGGGTTCAAACTTAAACAGGGGAAATTTAGGTTGGATATAAGAAGGAAGTTCTTTCCTGTTAGGGTGGTGAGGCACTGGAATGGGTTGGCCAGGGAGGTTGTGAGTGCTCCATCCCTGGCAGTGTTCAAGGCCAGGCTGGACAAAGGTTTGTATGGCATGGTTTAGTGTGAGGTGTCCCTGGTTATGGCAGGGGGTTTGGAACTAGATGATCTTAAGGTCCTTTCCAGCTCTAAGTATTCTATGATTCTACAATTCTATAGTGTTTTGATCCTGTGGGCAAAGTAAGTGACACATAACATGGTCCAAATGAAAGCAATCTAGAGAGCTTCCCTGTCAATTCCTGGTTGCTTGTTTGGGATATTTTTTTTTTGTTTTTTGGTTTTGTGTTTTGTTTTTTGGTTGTTTTGGTTTTGGTTTTGGGGTTTTTTTTGTTTGTTGGTTTGGTTTGGTTTGGTTTTGGGAGGGGGGGTTGGTTTTCTTGGCTTTTTTTTGGGTCACGGAGTTTTGTTTTTTTTTTTTTGTTGGTGGTGGTGGTTTGTTGGGTTTTGGGGTTTTTTAGAGAGTTTTTTCCTTTGCTTTTATTTTTATTTTCCTCTCCCTTAGCTGATGCCATTTGTTTTGCTCATGTCTTGATTAAACCA
>NDXB01002584.1:170369-210033 GCA_002631895.1 Agapornis roseicollis
TTTTTTTTTTTTTTTTTTTCCCTATTTATTTAGGATGGTGTAGAAGGAAAAGTTGGGGTTTTTTTTGTACCTCTTTCAAAACACTTTTTAATAAACATTAACTTCACATGTCAGTAATTTGAGCCTCTACAACAATTATTTTAAAATCCGAGATTCAGATCTCTATTTTAAGGCATGTCATAACCAAATTACAGATAGGCCATTTCTAAAGAGATGTCTGCTCCTCTAAGGAGTTCATATGGAGATCAAAGTGTAAAAGTTGTAATCCTCCAAAGCCGCACCAGTTTCAGCTGAACTGTGTGTGTCCTGTCTCTAACAGAAAATTACAACCATTTCATTTCCAAATCATGGCTTTTCTTTCTTCCTTTAGGAACTCCTCAGATATTTAACTAATTTATCATACCAGTATTTTTCAGTGGTCAAAATCTAAAACAAAATCTTCAATTCTTAGGCAAAAGTGCCACTGAGTGTGGAATACCAGGCACAAGGCTCTCATAACTGGTTGCTTCTGCAGCAAGGCCCTTTCCTCTTTTATCTGCTTTGTAGTTCTACTATATAATCTACTTACCCAGCAGAATACTGGTATAATCTGTCATAAATACACCAAAAGCTAAAGTTATGATGGAGAGGCCACTGTTAGGGCTGCAACACTTACAGAAGTGATGCTCAAAATTGCTGGCATATCTCCAATCAACAGTTTTGTATTGCTGACCTCACTCTCCCATAAGGGAGACTCCTACAACACGTGCCTAGATGTGGGCAATGTCTTCAAGGTGTGAGGCAATGCTTTATGCAATCATATGGTGAAGGGGGACAAAGTTACCAAAGATAATTCCTTTGGGAATCTGATTTCACACCAACCTGTGAAGGAACACACACAGCAACTAAAAAATCCAAATCGTAATCTAGTTATGCCACTCAGCATGGCAAAAAGTTTTTCATCTCGGATGCTCATTAACAGTTTTGAGATGTGTTTGGACAGAAGAAGCTATATTTTGTGCTTTTTACAGTTCTCCAGAAGATATAACACAATTGTGATTTACTCTGAAAGAAAATAATTGCTTTGACCAGTATCCAACAGGGAAAAGTTTGAAAGACCTTTTTTCTGGCAAATGGAAGTTAATTCTACAATCTGAAAAATAGCTGAAGTTTAGTCACTCAAGTAAGCTCAGGAGTTCATGTTTTACTGACTACTACTACAGAAAATATCCTTAGAATAGCTATGGTCAATTAGATGACTCTCAGATACTACATAAATGTCAGGAACAAGAAAGGCAGATGGAAACTAGATAAACCAGGAATGCAAGATAAAAACCACTTTTGCAATCTGTTAAGGTTCAAACATTTTACTTTTCTTGCATAAATATCAAATTACTAAACTAAAGATTGAATTGATAACGCTTATGAAACAAAATACAACAAGTATTCTATCATAATTTTTCTTTTTTAAATTCCTGTCAAACAAACTTTGGAGAAGAGGGGTTTGTCAACAGTTAGAAACATAGAATCACAGAATCACAGAATAGTTAGGGTTGGAAAGGACCTTAAGATCATCTAGTTCCAACCCCCCTGCCATAACCAGGGACACCTCACACTAAACCATGCCACTCAAGGCTTCATCTAACCTGGCCTTGAACACTGCCAGGGATGGAGCCCTCACAACTTCCCTGGGCAACTCATTCCAGTGCCTCACCATCCTAACAGGAAAGAATTTCTTCCTTATATCCAATCTAAACCTCTCCTGTTTAAGTTTGAACGCGTTACCTCTTGTCCTGTCACTATAGTCCCTAATGAAGAGCCCCTCCCCAGCATTCTGTTCCAAAACTCTCAGTTTTGAAAAGATACCAAAAAATTTTTCATATACTTATTATATTACAACAAAGAGGTTCATGTTGTAAGAATTTCCAGCATCCTTGGAACACAATTTCATCTTATCTAGGAAAGAAAGGAGAAATAGCAAATGCTTTAAAACACCAAATTGTTCCATATGTGCTAGAAATGGGGGAATGTTATATTGAGGGAGACAGTACTTCCTCCGTGCATGGATCTTGACCTTGTTGTATTCTAGTTTTATTATCTTAAACAATTATTATCTTTCCATACATTCTAATAGATAAGGAATTCTGCAGTGTGATTTTTCTTGATATTTGCAGTGCCACAGACACTGCATCTTAGAACTAATCACAGTAAAGTGTATTTCCCATCTAGTTCTATAATTCCCTAAACATAATGATCAGAAGTTAGATATCTATTCTGCTCTAATTATCTACACTTCTTCTACAAGTAACAAATTGAGTTCTTCAAAAATAATTCATTCCTTCTTAATATTAATGGGGAAGGAAAGTTGACTGAATGATTTTCTATCCATCTTTATCTTCCTCTCAGCTATACAGGAAGCCTAGAAATCTAGTTCAGATTACACACCTTGCTTTTAGATGCCTAACAGAAAATAAATACGTACCATGTATTAGATCAGTTGAAAGAATCATGATCTAGCAATAATGTACTTATTTAATGTTCTTTTTAGAATGAAACTTTATGTTTAAATGGATGTGAAAGTAGTTTCATTTTTCTGGTATTTTCTGTCTCTGCCTCTGTTCCCGCCACACTCTTTTTTTTAAAGAATTATGGTAGTTATCCATGGCCCTTTGAAGGACTTGTGCACAACAGCAGTTTTATATATAAACCTGTTTCTTTTATTCTTAAACATTTGGGATAAATAATATCCTACTCGCTCAGTCTTGTCTTCTAAATTCATATTAGGATTTAATCTAAATGTGTTTTCTAAAAAGGAGGACATGACCTGTCTTATATCTCTGGCAAAAATGCGCATATAACAGCACAGACCCACCCTTGGAATAGGCACTTCAGCAAATAAAAACTGCATAGTTTAGAAGAAGTCTCCTGTATTCATAAATGCTATAGTCATTATAGCCTATATAGGTTATATAGCCTATATATAGCCTATTATATATAGGCTATTATATAGCCTATATATAGACCATTAATGCTTATAGTCATAAGAAACAAGAGTGTGTGATAGGCTTCAGGTGGAAAATTTTCAGATAACCTTAAAAGTTGCTCTAGAGTTTCAGTTGCCCTTGATCTTTGAGTGGAACTGCAGCAGCTTGATGTATTTCAGAATCAAGCTTATGGAGAAGTCATCTTTCTCGCACTGTAGCATGAAATGATGCTTGGGAAAACAACTGGTGAGGGAAGACCTACTGAAACTGTTTGGCACCTCAGCTCTAGCTAACCCCACAAAGAAAAGTTCCAATATAGACAGTTTTCCCCTAGCTTTCAAAGTCACTTCTTGAAGTAACACAAGCCACCTCACAGATGATGTTCTCTAAATGGCTCACAGACAGCATGATGTTTATTCTCTACTGAGTCATCAAGAGCAGAGATAATAAACCTCTTGGAGCTATTTGTGTAAACACCATACACCTTATTACCTCGCTTTACAGTTTCTTCTGTAGCTGGGGTGTAACTATGGCCAAATGGTTGAAGCTATGTGTGTGCACAGATGAATCATTGCTGTGATGTATAGTAAGACATTTATCCCAGTAGCACCAAGGTTAGGAAATACACATATATCTGATTTTGCTGTGCAGTTCCCAGAGTGATTCATGAGATCCTATCTACAAGCCAGCCCTCCCCTTTACCCCCAAACAAAACAAAGGAGACAAAAGTGGGTGTGTTAGGAATTCCTCTTGCGTTAAATACTTTGGGAAATGACAGACAAATGCTCCCCCCTAGTGAAGTGACTAGTAGACTAATTGTGTCAGCTGAGTAAAGCAGTAAAGTTCTTACATGTGTGCATGTTCATGCAGATAAGAAACATAATCACACACTTGCATTGAAACTGACATATGCTCTACTAGAATATTTGTTTAACTTCTTTCTTAACTTTGATTTGTACTTCAGAGCCTTGCTAAGAAGCAGTAGCAAATGCCTGAGTGTTGTTAATACAAGAAAACTTTTCACAACTTCAAAAGCATCTTAAAAAAGCATTTCTAATGATTTTCTCTTTTGCTTTTCTTAATGCTATCTTTCTTATGTCCCTAAGTAAAAAACAGAGCACCCTGAGAAAAGAAAATCAACATTTATTGTTATCATAATGATAAATTATCATGAATATGAGCTTATGTGCCATTCTTTAAGCAAAATGATATCTATTCTTAAATGATACAAGACTCCATAAGCATTTCAAAACCACCACAGAAAATTTTAAGAGGAAAAAATGTACATAGAATCTCTGACTAGGCTAAAACCCTTTGGCCTGTGCTTTATATAATTTTGAAGTGCTGAGTTTGCAGAAATAATGTTTTGTTTTGTTTTGTTTTTTATTCAAGTAGAATGGAAAATAAATATCTTCTTAAAGCCTAGGAAAACAATTTAGTGGTGAGACAGGCTATTGTTACTTATGAAAGTGGATGGGAAAGTTTTAAAGAATATTCAAAGTGAGATTTTTACATCCCATTAATGCCAAATAAGATTTGAAAAAGTTCCTTTTTGCTATATAATATAATCAGTTTATAGAGTTCTTGAATTACCTTTACATTTGTAATTTACAGGACAGATTTTTGTTCTGAGTGTAATCCTCTTGCTTCTTCATAAATTTGTTATTGATGACTGAACAGTTAATACTAGAACTATGTCTTGGAGTTTCAGTTGATCAGACAAATCAGATTCTGTAATTTCTGTTTCCTGGCTGAATATACTAAAACCTTAACATTGGGTTAAATTGTTTGGAAAAGCCTTCGGGGGCATGAAATTTCTCAGGGAGGAGAACTAACGGATAAAAGGGTTTGAAAATTTTTGGAATATTTTACGACTTTTTGGGCAGCATAAACTTTGCCTTAGGGATAGTTCCTAGAAATAATAGGCTGTTCTAAAACTGCATGGCTGAGATCACACCAGTGTAAATTAATCTTCCACTGTCACATCCACATAATGTAATTATATGTGTCTGTGTGGTCTCAGCTGTAGAAAATGCAAACGATTTTAGCATTCTTTATAGAGTATTGAAAAGTCTAGACCTCTGCTTACTGAGACATTTTCATCATTAAATGCATTGCTTTCATTTGATGGCCATCTGCACCATTTGAAGAAGTGGACCTAGGAAATGAAAAAGAAGCTAAAGGAAAAATTTGCAAAGGCATTTTCCATGGGATTTGACTTAAAAAAAAGAAACTTGTAAGCCTTCTGGATATTTCATGTTAATGGCTTTACATGGTTTACCTAATGAACATATTGTGTAACAAGCCATGCTAACATTCAACTCATTGTTTATCCAAATTACTATTATTATTATTACTAATTATTATTATTATGTTCAAATTATTATAATTTTTTAATAAATGTGAAGGTGATTGAAGGTGCATTAAACTAATATTGCAATGGACCATATGTGCAGATGTAGTGAATATAGCTCACTGTCAAGGAGTATAAGAGGTTTTATCTTGACTCACACTTTGGTGACTGAAGGAGAGATTTTCAGAAGAGCTAAAGACCATAAATTACCCAGCTGCTTGCCAGAAGAAATGGTGGGGACAATTGCATGAAAAAACCCTTTACTTTCTTAAACAACTTTTACCTAAAATTAAATAACAGTCCCAGAATAAATCTTTCTTTGAGGCTTAAGCCTTATGTTCTGACAAATGTTTGAATGTGAGTTTATATGTTCACTTCTAACGCATAACTACTGAAGGAAAATAGAATAGCTCAGTTGATAGCTAGATGATAGAAACCAGGAAAGTAGCTATACATTTATTTTCATAAATTCATAATGATCAAAGACAGAGGATTTGTGCTGTTTTTACTTGAGGTCTGCTTTGCATTTGGCTGAATTCTTTCTATCTTGCTTTTAAAATCTTAGTCTGTATTCTCTAGAGTGGATCTGTACAAATTACAGAGAGTTTTGTATTTGTTGTTCAAGCCACAAACCCCTGTGGATTTGGGACTGAATGTGTAGGATGAAGTTCTAAACTCTTTGGGTAGCCCCTCTTAGAATGTGTTCTGTTCACATTAGAAAACCATTGCCTATTTAATAATACTGCAAGCTGGACCTGCAACTTCAAAAATTTAAGTATTATGGCAAAATTTTAATGGTCGTGGGCTACCTATTAATAAAGTCAAATGGAAATCTTTTCATTGGATATAGACAGCTTCAAGAAGAAATGTCAGTTTTACAGGAGAGAGACTTCAGTAGATTCTGATTTTCAAAACACATTTCCAGATTTAATATTCAAAGGATAATTAAAAAAAAAAACAACAAACAAACAAAACAACACCCCCCCCCCAACTTCTATCTTTCTAAGATATAATAATTGGGTTCTGAGTGCAGCTGCAATGAAATATGATCAGTCTCTTCAATGTAATACAATTTAATCCTATGTTTTTTTAAGTCCTCTCACAGAAACAGCAGCTGAAATGTTATTAAAATTCAAGAATCAATGAAAACAACCTGTACTGGAGCATGAAGGTTGATTCTCCTCTTAGCTTGTGATGGTGTAGTTTGGCAGTTGGTGAATTTGCACCAGGACTCTTCTTTGAGGAATACTGGTTTTGGTTGGCTTTTCTCTCATCAATGAAGTTACAGGCAGAGAAAGATATCAGTGTATTCCATAAGAATAAATGTTGTGCATACATATATATGTGTGTATATATATATATATATAGGGGTGGATCTTGAGGCATTTATTATTTTTTTAATTTTTATTTTAAGCTTCTGAAATTCTTAAATCACAACATTTTCTGTGGAATAAAATGAAACTTAAAAATCATATACTTAGAAGAAACTTAGAAATTTTTACACTTAGAAACTATTTATGTTAGTCCTGGGACAAACAGGAACCATTTCTAACCTACCTTAACAGCCATGCATCATGCTGACAAATAATATCAACACACTGCCCCCACATGAAAATCCTGTATGTCTGATTATTCTGGAAGCATACCATATACACACAGCAGACTTTGGCCTCCTGCAAGCCCAAAACTCATTATTTCTAAGCAAGCAGCAGTATTCTCAGTTTTACTGGGTAAGTCTATCATAGAAGACTTTGTACTAAGGTGTAACTTCCTGAATTTGATGGTTTATGCATATCTATATCTTCAGTTACTGTAAGCATTGCTTTAACATTAACACCCTAACCCTTCATAATGTGAGAATTTAAAAAAAGGTTTTAAAAGCAGCTGACCTTCAAGAACTTATCTACCCATAGTAATGTCAAGAGAGTCTTGACCATATGAACTTTATTAATGTTTCCACACTCTCTCCTTATACAAACATGGAAAAACAGATTCTGACATTCATTCACTATTTCAAGATTTGGGGTAACATTCTCATGCAGCCTACACTTCTACTTTAAAAGACTCAGTAAACTTACTTAAAATATATTTAATAATAAGCCGTCACCACAAGCAAAACCTTTTGCATTAATTTCCTCATTGGAAAAAAAAAATTGTATGTTTTAAACAGAAGAGATATTCTGTTTATTTGAAATAATGTGATAGGTTGTGAAAAAAGTGACATGTAAGTTGCCAATAAATGTAGGATTTGGCAGGCATAGCAAAAGAATAACCATCAGATTGAAACAGTATTTTTGCCAGTACTCAGAAATCTTTAGCTTTGTATAGAATTGCACTCTGCTACTAAAAAGCATACATACTTAAAGTTTCATCAAATGTGTTTACACACAGAAAGGCACATTTCTTGATTACTACAAAGTATTGTAACATTTTCCACACACAATGAAATCTTTTCCTAGCACTATTACCCTCATTCCTCTGAACCTATTAAGAAGGATGCCCCAACATCATGGACCAGAATCTCACCCTTTGTACTGCTCTGAGTTTGGTTTAGGATGAATCCTAAAAGTCATGATATTTTTCCAGGTATATGAGCACCATAAATCCATATTTAATTTGAAGTGCATGAAATGCTGTAGAAGATAAGATCTCTGTTCTAAAAATGAAAAAAAAAGAAAATGGGCCTTTGGCTTTGTTCTCTGACTCTGGGCCATAGTTTAATTAAAACTGCATATCATATGCTAAAAATCTCATTGACAAGTCTTAGTTGAGGAATTTAGATTCCTTGTGGTACCTCAATCTGTGCTTTCCAGTTTACTGTCATATTGTTCCATGTTCTTATTCTCTCCCCCACCCCCTTACATTGCACACTCCTTCCTCTCTTGTTTCTCATTAACAAAATGAATTCCTTTGAGCTTTTATGCTGTAATGTTGAAGTTCGAATACTGGCATCTTACTATCTTAATGGATATCTTACTTGACAGCTCTGTGAATTTTAGCTCTTCTTTAACAGCATATATTTGTGGGGAAAAGTTGGCACAGAATTCAAGTGCAGGGAGCTCAGGCAGGCTTGAAATGAAAACCTAGCTAAAATAACTCTAATTTCTTCCTATTGCATTAGAAACTGGAGTAAGCTTCTGTCATTAAAAGAAAATAGTGTCAGTGATGTAACTGGAAAGCCCAACCCAGACTGTGATACTCATGGTTTATTATACATGTTTATTTACTTTTACAGCAAAGTGGTGGATAATGGTGACATGAAGGTAGATCTTGCTTGTATCTTCTGTGTTCATGTGGGGAAATGTCTGTTCTTGAATCCATGAAATAGCTTTTCCATTTTGGCAGTGAGAGTTTGGGAAGTGGAGACAATTGCAAAAGTGAGGATTATGTATTACTGTCAAAAATCTTGCAGTTTACAAAGAATTGTAATATAAAATAGCATTTCCAGTCCCTAGGAGAGAATGTAATGGTGGCATTTCAGACCTTTCTCATTTCATCATCTTTAAATAGTAGAGAATGGTAGGTACTTGAGACTGCAAGATAGAGCAAGTGCTGTGTGTTTTCAGTGTGTATATGCATTTGTATTCCTGCCATTGACTGGGAATATAAATATGACAGAAGAATGTTAATTGACAGAACAGAGAAGCATGTACAATACAATGTAAACTGAAGTTGTTAATCTACCTGGAGCAGTAAAATACTACATACCATATTAAGAATGACTGCTTATATATAAAGGTGATGCTGTCATAGTCTTAATTTGTATGGCATTGGCTGATCAGTTTGAACTGGTCTGCAGTAAGTCAATTCACATGGATTTTCTACATAATTAGATCTACAATGACTCTCAGACACCGGATTGTCTTGTACCATTTCCATGAGATATCTTAATACAAGTATTTCACAGTATATTTTTTCCTCACAGCTGTTCTGAAGCAGAACCCACACCTTCTGTTCTTGAAAAATTTGCACTTTCTTTTCAACAGCTGAATTCTGCAAGTAGGAAAATTCATCTCTGCTCACTCCCATTCTCTATCTCAATTATCAGGCAGAACGAAATCCCATCAGGACCAATGAAAATCCATCCATTGACTCATGGGGGCTTTATTTGTACAGCATCTTATCCATAACTGATATCTTACTGTGATCCTCATATAGCAGACTGGACAGGTTAGAACAGAATGCACAGCAGTCAAAAGTAACTCGATGGATAAAACAGGAGGCAGATCCCACAGTCCCTTAGGCATGCTTCCAGGTAAAGGCTTGCCCAGTTACATTTATTTATCTATGCACAGAAATAATGCTGTAATGAAATCCAAGACAAAAATCTTAAAACACTGCTCTCTTCTTTCTTACAAGGATTATCATGCCAAGAGCACTGGTGTAATGAGTGGAGCAAGCAACAGCAGAATCTGTTGTTGTTAACTAAAATCAGGGCAGAATTTGAGCTGAAGAGAAAAAAATAGTAAAGATTTTTGTATCGGAATAAACTTTGGGAATGTAGCAACAGAGGTTTGGACTTTTTTAGACATTTAGTTGTTTAAAGGTGAAAATAGGCACCAAATATGAGGAGATTTTGTGAGCACTATAGGATAAAGGGACAAGGAAGAAGCAAGGGAGTATGAGACACAATCTGGAAGCCTTGTATGAAGCTAAGCCAATTTACATTGTCAGGAGGGTGGGGCTTCTCTTCTGTATGACAGTTTTCATTCCTGCTCAGCAATTCATTTTCTGATGATAATTATAACATTATTTGGAGATCTAGGTTTGATTTGGGGTTTGGTTTTTGTTCTGTTTGGTTTGGTTTGGTTTTTGTTTTTTGCTTTTTTTCTTTTTCTGGTAAAATCCAACATGTGGCAAACAAAAAGCAGTTTTGCTTAGGATTAATAATAACAAAAAGAAGGCTTTCACAATGTTTCTGCTACAAGGATTTCAATAATTCTATTTTAAAAATTCACAGACAAAAATATCCACACTTTTATTTTTATGCAGTGTATGATTCTCAGGTTTTGCCACTGCTGTCAGTGTATTCTAGCTTAATATTTTTTTTCTGTGTTTTATGTTTGGTTTCATGGTATTTTCAATAATTAGCTTATCATGACTCTTTTTATTTCTATTTTTTGCTCATGATACTCCTTTTTGTGTGATGCTCCCTCTCCACCTGTGCAAGATTCATATTTGCCTTCTTTATAAGAGAAAATGAAATGGCTTTTATTGACAAGATACCTATTTCTTTCCCTGTGAGAAATCATCTGCTGCCCTTAGAACTTGATTGATTGAAAATGTTTGTTAGGGCACATGCTCCACTTTACAGAGAGACCCTGGGTTTCTAATGATTATGATATACAGGATACAATATTGTAAAAGTGCTACATTTTGGCAAACGGTCATTGAAAATACCTAGCCTTTAAAATGAAGCTCAGCATATGATAATTCCAACGCCATGGGTTTTGTGGAAAAAAAAATTACAGTGCACATACCCCAGGTTCAGCAAATGCCTAGCAAGAGCACAGTGTTGGAGCATTAAAAGGCTGAGGTTCAATTCCTTACTTAGCTTTTCCAGATGAGTCTGGACACATTGCTTAGGCAGGTCAATAGGAGCATTAGATGGCTACTTTCTAAAGGAGGATCTCCTTGCATTACAGGGTGTGGACAATGTAAATGTCTGAGATACTGAGACACAAAGGTCACTGAAAATGGAGAGAAGAAAGATGCACAGAAAGGGAAGATATAGCTATTGATTCCTCCCTATAGTAGTGATATTTGCTCAAGCATACCTTAATGACTGAGAATTCACCTTTGCTTTTTTTTTTTGCTTACAACCATTAGATGAATGAATATGACCATTATGTAAAATAAGCCAAAATCATATTTTTTTTTTTCAAACTAGACATATATTCTTCATTTTCTTCTTGTGTTAAAGAAACTTTTTCAAATGTTCTCTGCTGTCTTGCTCTCTGATTGAAGTGAAGGAATGAAAATGGATCCAATTACTTCAATCACGCCAATGTCAAGGAGAGCAAGATTTGGCCTCCTACTTCTGTTTTATAGAAAACCTGTCACAAATGTCTCCCACATAAGTTTTATACAAGAGAAGATAAAAGAAAACTGGACTTCAGTTCATGTTCCTCTCTCTGAAGATGCCTTTACTGATAACATCGGTGTTCTTCTGCACTCACAGGGAATGATGTGACTTCATATTTTGTAGTGATTTGCATACTTGCTGTCCAGCATTCAGCTACTTGGTATTTTTGTATAATCTGAAGTTGTACTTCAGCTCCAGTTAACAAGTGAAAAGCAGAGATGGCACACAATGTCTCTGCAACCTGTAGGTGTATTCATTGGTAAAAATCTCATAGTTTAAACCAGATAGTTGTGTTATTTATCATAGCAAATAAAGTAAGGAGGAATTAATAAAAATGGGGCAATGTCTCAAATGCTCCTACATACAGCTAAAATCTTTCTTTGTATGAACTCACTTTCATCACTTAATATTTGTGTCTCAGTTATTTGCCTGTTCAGTGACTGCTTCAAAGCAAGGGCTTTTCTGTTCTTGTCACCACAGCTCGTAACTTTTATTACTAGGATCAGCTCTCTTTCCTTCTCACCACATTTTTAAGAAACCATTTTTTTATGATGTGGTAAGTAGTACTGAGCACAGTATAAGTGAAGCTTTGCCAGAGAATTTGTTAAGACTTCCTTATATTTACATCTTACATTTATAGTTCTATGTTGGCTTTTAAATTTATTCCTGAAGTTGTCTAGACATTTATGGACCGAAGACCCCTATTATATCAAAATCCTAGAGAACATGTTCTCTTCTGCTTCATTTCTATAGAGTCTCTTTGCTTCTATTTGTAAAACATGTGTGCTTTAGACTTTTTTATTTTCATTGAGAGAAATTCTTCTCCATTTACAGACCTCTATGCAAGGAACAGAACAAGGTAACAAGCTGTTTTCCTTTCCTTATTCTTTTTCTCTTGGGTATTACATAGGGAAACTCCGGTAGCAAATTACCATCTGACCTGGTATATGTTATGTCCTACACTGAGCACCCAATAAAATGAGCCAACTACATCATCAAAAGCTGGATAGTTTTGTGGTTAAGACAGTGGACTAAAACTCAAACCCCTTATGTTTAACTTTATAGCTCTTTTAGAGGTTTCCTGTGGGCTTGTCTGTTTTGCAGAAAATGTTGTGTCTTGAAAAACATCCTTGGGTTAATGCCAAACCATGGTTGATTGTCTACAATGAATAGTGCAGTGCTGGAGAGATATATTAGCCTGAGACTCAAAAGCAATATAGTTGTATTGGCCTGCAGATAATGTGCTTCCCAGCAAGGTGTATTAACTGTAATACAGCACTGACGGAAATACCAGCCCTCAGTTTGAAGCTAGTCTGGCTGTGGGTTCACCCAACTCTAGCAGTTTTGAGTATTACTGGTACTGCAAGACAGATAAATTTTCAGTGGCTTTTAGCAGGCAATTTAATCTCACTCTCTGAGTATGGCAATACTTATTATATGGATTTTTACTGGGTTCTTTCAGAGGTTAAGTAATTATTTAATTATAACATGCTGAGTAACTGCTCAGACTATGCTCTAGCTAAAATAGGCACCACAGAATATCTTTCCAGGAAAAGATGAGCATAACCAAGGTACTTTTTTTGCAATTTAGACTAAGTTCCAGACAAACCCTTTCAGGAATTTAAAAGCTGCAGAAAACTTGTACAAAAGCTCATCTAAACTTTTTGAAGGAGAATAATAAGGACTTAAAAATTCATATTGCATGAGTTTATAATAATATAGTAACAGTAGCAGCAGTAATAACAGTAATTTATAAAACATAACAATCTATTATCAGTATGGAGCATGTGCAGTGTACCTAGTTCACCTTAGAGAAGGAATCCCTGTTCTTAGCTAACATTTTAAAGTTTTTTTACCCAACAATTTCCCATTTATGCATTGTGGTGCAGGTTCAGATGCACCTCAAAGAATTTTTCAAGCCTGCTTAGTAACCAGAATTGGTTAAGGTCTCAATGGAGTACGGTGAGCTCTGCTAAATGCTTCTCCTTTTACCCCAGGATAGCCTGCTTGGAAAGAAATATAACAGGCTTACAGAACTGAACCCCAAGAGAGAATCTGCCACTTTACAATGGGATTACTTTATCATCATCCAACAAAGCCAGCTACTTCAATACAAGCCGACACCACCACACATCCACCACAGCTCCACCTATATACTCCTCACACACCCCAGTTTGTCCAGGAGGGCAAAACTGTGAGAACTTTACTGGAATCAGTCTAAGCCACTGGAAGCTCACACCCTGTGCATCATTCAAGGTTTGTCTCTTCATCACTGTAATTGGCTCATGAGAAATGTTCTGGGGCTTTGGTCCAGTACTATCTCAGAAGAAGACATGACAAATCCTGAGTCACTCACATCATTTTTTTCTGTACATGAGTATTTAGGCATTGCCTTTTCCCCTGCAAGTCTTCCTTGCAAGAACAGTCTGAGTCAAACCATTGTAACTAATAAGATCTGAGACCAGCCTTGATTTTACTGTTTCCTCTAAATGTGACCATTATTCTCTGGGTTTTAGGGGGCTAGTTTTTGTTCATGGAATGAAAGAATATTTCATTTCTTTTTCTAAAATATCCTGAAATAAACACTGAAATATGTAAAAGAACACTGTAGGGTTAAAGGAAAACATACTCTTACTGATTATGGTTAGAGTTTAAAAAAGGCAAAATTAATTTTAAATGCATTATAATGGTTATTCAGAGATTTATAGTGTGGTCTGTTGGACAACTACACACAAACCATGCTATTATCATCCTAGGCAAGCAAGGATTTTGGACTCTCCACAGTAGAGCAGCAATGGTAATTGATTGCAGGTGTTTCAGGCAATGAGCAGCACTGGGATACTTCACTCCTTCAGCTTGCCTCAGACAACACTGTGCCAGCAGGAGGATGTATGGGATTGGTCTGTTTGGCAGGTACTGAATACATGAAGTATTTGTAAAGTAATTAACTCATGAATTGCTCAAAAATCTTGCTTTCACTAATATTTTTTCAACAACTTTATAAAGTTAGTTACTTTCTTTTCATTTTTCAATAATTATCTCCTGTATTTAGAAAGATGCAGATATGGAGGGAGAGAGAAAGAAAATGAGAGGAAGGAAAAGGTGGTATATGGTCATGTTTGGCACAGGTGAGAATAAATTGTAATGGAAAATCAACTTTCAGCAGGTGAAAAACATGTAAGAACATCTTGATTCTTTCATTATATACTTGTCCCTCCATGGTATAAGGTCTAATGCCAGGTTTGTTAAGGAAACATAACTAGTTTTGCTTAGGGACTAATGTCTCAAAATCTAGAGTGTAATGAAATGTCTCATCCAGTGCAATGAAGTAATTTGTTTAAGCTCAGTGGGGTTTATTTTACCCTAATAATCCAAGGAGTGTTGCTCTTTGAAATTAAAACTGAAAAGCTTGCCCTAGAAAATGACAAAAACCAGTTAAGCAGTTAATTTCTAGGTAACAGTAGATGAAGAACAAGGTTTGTTGCTGGTTCTTATTTGTGCTAGTTGACAGCCGGACTCTGTTGAAACAAACTTTATGCTGAGTTAGTTCTAAGGCTGGAAGAACTGCTTTTCTCACACAGAACTGCTTCCTGAATTTGATTTAAAGTTAAAATTGTATTTTTGGTTTGTGAATTAGAATAGCAAAAAAAATTCACAGATCTATTCAGTCTTCCAGCCAAGGCTGAGAGGCTTGTTCTACCTCCACTTCTCTGGAGGTCATTTTGAATACTAATCAGTTCAGAGCCCTGGATGAGATTCTTCTGTAATCCCTGGCAGTGCATGCAACTCAGCACTATTTCCATTCTTCTGGCAGATAGTGTCATAAAAAGTGGCTTTTCAGTTTAGTAACAGCTTTATTAGGACTAGCTATGTACTATGGTTTGTGTGAGCGTGAAATATGAATTAACCTGACATAAAGAATGTTTTCTGTATTAAGGAAAATGGCTGGGAGGAAGGATGCAAACAATAACGGTAGAAACTAAAGAAACTAGAGATAGTGAGATAGAAACCAAAGGGAGTGGTAAGTTGACTGCTCCACTAGGTCCTCATGAGTTCCAGCTAAAATCAAAAGGAACTTCTTTTATTGACTTTGATGGAACTTAAAGAGGGCTCCAAAGACCAGACATGAAAGTAAATGTTAAAAAGAGAGTGGAATAACGGTAATGCTTGATACTGACAGTGAAAACTGACGAAAATGAAACAACATAGGCAGAAGCATTTGAAAGGGAAAATTACACGGTCCAGCCTCGTGAGAGAACTGTGATTATAGATTATCTTTATTTTATTTAGAACAAAATTAGGAGACTGAAGTCACTGCATCACTTAGGGAAGCTATAGTCAGTAAATTTTTACCATGTAACAAGAGAAGAGAACAAATGCAGAAAAAACAGGAGGAATCTGCAGACTGGGAAAATTTCATTCTTGTTACATTTGTATGCCATAGCTTATTCCACTTGAATTTTAGCAAATGTAGTACCTGTTATAGAGTGATTATTCATTATTTGCATTGTGCCTAGACCTGAGAGCCTTCAGCTGTTCACATGGCAAAGTTGTCTTCCAAAATACACCTTTATATGGTTACGGCGTTCCAGGGTTTCAAAGGAGCCAGATGGTTCATGTGTACCTGCAGTCGCCGTGAGTCTTTGCAGCTTGGCAGGAAGAATTCTCTCTTCCTGGGTTTCCTAGCTATGTCTCTGACTGCAGGTCCCTGAAGGAGATCTGAATATGCAAGCTGGCTTGCTTTCTCTGTTTCTCAGAAGAAAGAGCACATGGTTTCACTCTGATGCACCCTGACTTCCAGCCCTAGGCTTGACACCAGAACAAGACTATATTGATTGACAGGCAAGGTTGAGCCTTTAGTCACAAGACTGAAAGCAAAAGTTTTTAAGTAAAATAAATACATTAAAAATTCTAGTTTCTGCTTGAACAGCAACTTGTTTGCTCAGCTGGTTCACCAGCACACTTGTGGCCAGTCATGACTACAAAATCCAGGGACCCAGAATGAACTACATCTGCCAGTTGGATCTGTGCTTCCAGTGCAATTCCTGTTCCCAAAAATCCTACTGTTTTTCTAGGGGGTTATACCTTAGGAACAAACACCCATGACTGTTTTTTTTTTTGTTTGTTTTTTTTTTTTTTTTTTTTTTTTTTTTTTTTTTTTTTTTTTTTTTTTTTTTATTTTTATTTTTTTTTTTTTTTTTTTTTTTTTTTTTTTTTTCTGGAGAAATTGAGGGAACGTGGAGATTTCTAAGCTTCTATAGGGTTAAGTCTCACACTGAAGTCTTGCAGGTGTTGAGTGCTGCCCATGCTNTTTGTTTTTTTTTTTTGTTTTTCCTAATTCTAATTATTCAGCCATGAAAGGAGTAAACTAGTCCCTTTTAGGGGATAGTACCTCAGGCACTTTGTTCCTAGTTATCGGTCTTTGCAAACCCTATTAACAAATGGTGATTACTTTTTATACAAGATAGAAATCATGCATAGTATTATACAATGGTTTGGGTTGGAAAGGACCTTATGATCATTTAGTTCCACCCGCCCCTGCCATGGGCAGGAACACTTCATACTAGACAATGTTGCCCAAAAGCTCTGTCAAAATGCCTTTGAGCACTGTCAGGGATGGAACATTCACCACTTCTATGGGCAACCTGTTCCAGTCTCTCACCATACTCACAGTAAAGAACTTCTTCCTTACATCTATCAGAATCATAGAATAGAATCTAACCTCATAGAATCTAGCCTAAGCTTCCCCTGTTTAAGTGTGANTTCACAGTAAAGAACTTCCTTACATCTATCAGAATCATAGAATAGAATCTAACCTCATAGAATCTAGCCTAAGCTTCCCCTGTTTAAGTGTGAACCCATTACCCTGACATAAGCAGGGACATCTCACACTAAACCATGCCACCCAAAGCTTCATTCAACCTGGCCTTGAACACTGCCAGGGATGGAGCACTCACAACTTCCCTGGGCAACCCATTCCAGCATCTTACCACCCTCACAGGAAAGAATTTCTTCCTTCTATCCAATCTAAACCTCCCCTGTTTAAGTTTGAACCCGTTACCCCTTGTCCTGTCACTACAGTCCCTAATGAAGAGTCCCTGTAGGCCCTCTTCAGATACTGGAAGGCTGCTAGGAGGTCTCCACGCAGCCTTCTCTTCCCCAGGCTCAACAGCCCCAACTCTGTCAGCCTGTCCTCGTATGGGAGATGCTCCAGTCCCCTGATCATCCTCGTGGCCCTTCTGTGAACTTGTTCCAACACTTCCATGTCCTTTTTATGTTGAGGACACCAGAACTGCACACAATACTCCAGGTGAGGTCTCACTTGCAAGAGCAGAGGGGCAGGATCATGTCCTTCGACCTGCTGGTTATGCTCCTTTTGATGCAGCCCAGGATACACTTGGCTTTCTGGGCTGTGAGCACACACTGCTGGCTCATGTTCATTTTCTCATCGACCACCACCCCCAAGTCCTTCTCCGCAGGGCTGCTCTGAATCTATTCTTTGCCCAACCTGTAGCTGTGCCTGGCATTGCTCTGATCCAGGTGTAGGACCTTGCACTTGGCATGATTGAACTTCATGAGGTTGGCATCAGCCCACCTCTCAAACGTGTCAAGGTCCCTCTGGATGGCATTCCTTCCCTCCAGCGTATCCACAGAACCTTACAGCTTGGTGTCATTGGAAAATTTGCTGAGGGAGTACTCAATCCCACTGTTCATGTTCCTGACAGAGATGTTGAACAGCATCGGTCTCAACACCAGCCCCTGAGGGACACCAGATTTTATGGTGCTGTGTATTTTGGGTGTGCTCTCTTTCTGTATAGACTACAAAATATATAGCCCAGTAACAAATGATAAGAGATCAGTACAGGTTTTAACATCATGACAGATTTGTTGTTACTGAGATTCCCTACTGGATGACTGCTTAATGTTTAAATACCGGTGTAAGAAACCCTGGCAGAATTCAGGGACTCCCAGTCCTCAATTTCCTGAGAGCTTTTGCACCATTCCTGCTGAGGTCTTACAACATGGTTGCCAGCATTTCACCTTGCAAAATTGCTTTCAACAAACATAAAATTTGTCTTTAGTATTAAAATTGTAATGTAAGTTTAGCTTTAGTGAAAGATTTAGACAATGCTCATTACATTTATTTCAACTGTTGTGGAAGGCACTACAGAAATAAAACCTTTTTTGTCAAAAAACTTCAAAATCAAATTGTAGGAAAATAGTACTCAAGTTATTTAATTGATAAATTGTCAAATTATTTTTAATGATGGACTTATGGAGTTGTCCTCATTTACTGAAATTATATAAAGATGAGGCCTTGTTGGAATCTTTGATAATATTGCCAGCAAATGAATTTCATAGCTATAGGTGAAAAAAACAAATAGCCACTATAGAAATGTGGATGTCAACAGTAAAGGAACTGAAGAAAATTTTATGACTTTCTGCCTACATTAGATTAACAACTTAACTACTTGAGGAAAAAAGGGACAAGTTGTTAAAAATAAATCATTGATGTCACTTTTATAATAACAGTATGTATGTATACTTCTGTAACCCATAACTTACCGTGCTTTGACTTTGCTGCATTCCCATATCCTGCATATCTGTCACTCTCTCCTTTACTAGTTATATAAAGAAATAAGTTGTGCTGCTGACAATTTTCTTCAGTAAAATCTTGCATTCAGAAACTCAGTTTTCAATAAGGTTTTTTTAATTAATGATAATAAAACTAAGGATCATTCCCCTGTGAAAGATATTAGATAAATTTATTGTTCTCAAATAAAAAATATATTACAAAGAAACACCAAAATTTCTGGGTTGTTCAGCTCCCTCAAATATTTGAAAACTGAAAAAAGCACACTTTCTGACTAGGAAGTCATGGGCCATTCCTAAGGAAACAAAAATGTACTCTTAACAATGTTAAGTCAGTCAGAGTCAGTCAACTGAGACTTTAGATAAATTTATTTGATCTGTGTTTCCCCTCATCTTTCATTGATTCCACTCGGACTGGTAGGAATGAGAGGTTTTACAAAAATTGGTGCAGTTTTGCTACAACCTATACAGAATAACATAAGCCTGTGTCACAACAGATGTTCAAAGACAGAGAAAAAGCAAATATTATTTCATTTCACAGATTGTAAACTAAGGAATAAACAGCTATTTTCCTTTTATTTTTTCCCCCCCTGTTTGTAATTCTTATTCAGAGCGACACACTAGAATGCATTTAATATCAAGTCAAGTGTAAGAAGCAGACAAACTATGGTGTGAACTCAACAAGTACTTCCAAAATCTTTAATAACATTAACACTCCCTTTGACTTTTTAACTGACTGTTGGTTGCAACAGGGGAAGTATATCAGTAGCAGATGTGCAAAATTAATTCAGTTTCCATCCATCATGCTATAAACAAGATTATAAAAGCTTTGAGGATGCCTTATTTTGCACTCCACAACAAATCTACTCTGACTGCTTTCTTTGTACCATGAAAAGCAAACTTTTCTTGGGTATCTGTGTATGGTCTTTTTGAGTGTGTTTCCATTAACATAGTCCACATTAGAAGCATACTTTTGCAGTGAATCTCCTGGTTTCCCCTTCTTGATATGCTTTCATCTGCAATAAGTGTATGAACAGGACTGCTTTCAGATCATGTGCTCCAGAGTATGCCTACCGTACTGCAAACTTTAATGGGTGTGGAATTCAGTGGACTAGACCCACAGCAAAATCCAGTTGCACACAGCATGGACACCTAGTTCTCAGGACCAGATGCTCAATTCTGTAGGCCTTCTCCTATTGCCCTCCACTAATTACAGGTGAAGAGTTGTTTTCTATATATATTTCTAAGTTTGTCCCTATACACCAGTGTTTGGCAGAAAAAGGGGTGCATGGAAGAGTTAGAAGACTGTACTAGATTATTTACCCAGGGATAATTGCCAGAACTCTCGGATGCCCCCTGCATGCCTGAGCTTGAGTAATACTGAAAAAGGGGTGGCTAAATGAGGTAAAGAGATTGTTCTCATCCCTTGCAGTTTTGCAGAGTATACAAGGCTGGACAAGGCATAAGAGAGAGGTGACGAGATTTTCTATAAGGTGCCTATACACTTGATTTTAAACAGGATCATACTTTTTGCTCAACTATCTTCACGTAAAAATTCACTGCTTTTAGTAAGCCAAACCAAACATTGTGTTAGATGAATAATCTCTGTAGCTGATACTAAAGAATGCACACATTTTTCTGGATGACAAAACACTAATTTTGTGTACCTTAACCAAGAGGATTGTGTTAAAACCATTCTCATTAAAACTGTATCAAAATCAGAGACGGAGCACATGGTGTGTAACTAATTGCAGAATAAGGCCCTAAGTCTTTTGTTTTACATTCACTAAACAAGACTGTTATTGCTGTTTGTGTGTGTTTAGATTAAAAGTTGAGCTTTGTTAATTAAAAATAACCATATTTATAATAATTAACTCCGTTGTTTGACAGATAAATCCATAGTTCTCCTATCTTTTTTCCTGTTTTGTTGTTTTGTTATTTTTGTTGGGTTGTTTTTTTTCCTCGGTGGGGTCGCATGAGGGCTTGGCATGCTTTTTGAGAATGGCTACACCATTTTCCATTTTTACTTCAGAACCAAAATCGGAGCACCATTAAAAACTGAACTCTGCTCAGGGTTAGACACACTACAAATTCAAGTTCAGTCAAAAGATAAGTCCGTATAACATGATACTATTTTTTAAAAAAAAAATTGTAAGAAAAAGTAGCTCAATTAAAATAGGATCAAGATTTCTCTTGGTGGCACAGATTTACTAAGAGAGAGAGGGCACAAGGGACATTAACATCTTTGCCAAAACAGATTCTTACAAGGCACTCTGCTATGCCATGTGATAGGGAAGCGTTCCTCTGCTGGCATAATTCCATTTTAGATGACTTCATAATATCCAAATCTTTTAGGTTTAGTGGAAGCAAATTCCTTTGGACTGTACTTCCTCTGCAGGTGTGGAAGCAAGAAAGCCTGAGGCAGCAGTATTTGCTCTGGATCCAGTGGTGTAGTCTTAGACCAGCAACTTCCAGCAAAACACTCAGTGAATTGAGCTTGCTGATGTTAAAGCTTGATGATTTGCTTAAGATGTTGCATAAATATTAAATCTTTTTTAAAGGCCAGATTTGATCTATTTTTGCCTATATTTTGCTGAGTTCTGAATTAATCTACTCAAAGGTTTCCTTTTTTACTGAGAAAGGAGGGTAATCATAAAGACTGTTAAGTATGATTCATTTTGAACATTACACTCACCCTCATTCCAATGCCTGGAAGCAAAGAGAGGTTTTTCAGATTATTTCAGTATTATGGACCCGTACTAGACTAGGAGACTGGGAGATGCTGAGTGCCATTCATTGCCATTGAAGATAAAGGCACATCCAACTTTTCATAAACTGTTAGACTGAACTGATTTAAAGTTTGAGTTGGAGATTTTGGAATTAATTTTAAAATTGAATCTAACCTCTTAGATCTTTCCAATTTATGGAATTGATTTAGAATATCTATTTAGAATTAAATAATTTTTTACTCTATCAAGCTGTAATTTTTACACGTTATAATAACATTCACCCTACCCCAGGAAACTTTTGAACTAAGGGCAAGGTATCTGTAAGAAAAAAGCATCGTATGAAATGTGTATACTCTGGGAAACTGAGAGAGAGGCAGGAGAAAATACTATAAAATGTTGTCAGAAAACTGTAAAAGAAAAAAAAAGAATAAAACAAAGCTTATCTTAGAACTTCTTTTTAAAACCTATCACAAAATTTGTGGAGCCATGGACACACACAGAGGCATATATAGGTTTTTAGAGGCATGGACTTTATAGATAACTAGCTTTATTCAACATGCAGATATTTCTTCCTAGCACTACCATGTATCTAGAGGATTTGTTAATTTTATCTTATGGCCTATATTTTATAAGTGCCAAATGTTTTGTGATTTTTTTGTTAGAACCTCTTTAAAGGTTCTTGATTTGGGGCTAGTGACATGTATATACTGTCAAAAAAAAAAGTAGCTTCCCAATCCTGATTCACTCAAATACACATAATAAGTACACTTGAGACATCAGATGATCTTCCTCTTAATTATTCTATGAATTCTGAATTAGTCTTCCTAAACTAAGCTTTTTTTAGTCTAGTTTTAGCAGCTTTAACATACAAGATACATCCCCAAATTTCTATACATTAAAACTGACAAAAAACCCCAAATAAAATCAACAGTAACTTGGGGGACAAGGTAGGATTCAAATGTGAAGCATCTGTCTGCTGACTGTTGCCACACCATTGTGCCTTGCTCCTTCAGACAGAGGTGTTGTCAATGTCAACATCCTTTGACATATTCTACATGTCTAGACTCTAATGATAACCAGTCCCTTGGCTGCTGCATGCAGGACTTGTTTCATAGCCCCCAAACAATTTCCTGGGAATGCTTACCTGTCCACTCTTGTCCCTTAAAAAAAGAAAAAAGTAGATTAATTCTCACAAGAATGACAGGATAAAGTGATTTTCTGAAGGAGGTGAAAAGGCTCATGCATTAGATATGGTGAAGTTTTACTGTGAAAGCTTTCTTTCATCAAATGTACTGTACCTTAAGTCTGCTTCACTGGTTCTCTGGATGGTGTTAATGTTGTCTTGTGACATACAGAAAAAACACTAGAAATGCTTTTGTGAAGCATCTTCCGTGTTTCCTTCCATAGCTGAGCTTGTTCTTCAAGATAGCTCTTACATGTTCTTCAAGCTCTTATATGTTCTTCAAGCTCATATATGTTCTTTAGAATTGCTCTTAATGTTACTAAATAAAATGGACAGTCCTAGAATTTTTTTCTTTTTTCTTCCGAGAACTCTTTTTTTGACAACAAGGACAGTGTATTACACAGATTGTTACTCTCATAAAAAGTGCTGTCCTTTTTCTACAGATGTTCTGTATTTAGGCTGATCCTGGCTTAGGGAAAATGTGGAAAATAGAGCCACTTGCCAGAGTTGGAGGCTCTCTTCCCTAGCTCCATTGGCTAGTACAAGGCTGTCTTCAGGGTTTGAAGCAAAATCCTGGGTTTCTCCAGCCTCTGGGGATTATGATTGCAAAGTTTATAGTCCCCTGATTTCACAATAATCCTGCTATTCAGTGCAATCCAACCCAACCCAGTCAAGTCCAATCCAATGGATATTCCTGCATGAGTGTGAACATTCAGGATAATCCTTGTGGTAACAGGCTCCAGACATTTGCATGCAAGCATTTTCTCCACAAATTTAATGTATAGATTTTTATGTTTATGATTCTATAAATACTTAAACCCACAAGCAAACTGAATGGCAGACTGACTTCACAAAATAATAGCTCTCCATGTGTTTACATGGAACCCAGTGAAGATTTATCTTTTTTTATCTATTTTTTTTTTTGCCTTTCTTAAGAGACTTTTCACCCTTCCCAAGCTATTGAATTGCTAAAAGAGATGCTGACTTTTTAAAAGTTTTCAATTAGGCTTGCTACTCGATCCATTTTAACAGTTTTATTGAACTAATAACATTGTTCTCCCTGGATTATGATTCTGAGGGAAACCGAGATGATTCAAAGTATTTAACAAAGTTGAATGAAATCATTCACATGATCAAAGTGACTCATCCACATATGTTTTTCCAAGCTTAATCCTCAAAACCAGATGCTATTACTTTACCAGTTGTACATCAGCTCCTAGCAGAATGTAAAACAATGCTAGGAAAGAAACTGCTGGCTTTTATACTAACAGGCAAACAGCATTAGATAAATTTTTAAAAGATAACATAAAAGGTAAAAACTAACAATATTTTGTCCTTCACATATTCTGGTATCCAAAAGGCTGCTTACTAGACCAAATCCAATGAAATGAACCAGGTAGATTAACTCAGTTCATTGCTCTAATTAAATGCATCCTGAGCTATGCTCTCAATGAATTAGCAAGGAACATTTGCTGCTTCTCATTTATATACTTGTTGAGGTATCAGTTGGAGCAATTCTATTCTGGGAAATCATATACTACTAATAATTAGTATACTAAATACTGGGGAAGAATGGTGTATAAGGAGCCAAGTGTGAACTTTGCAAGCCCAAAGAATTAATCCCAAGGGAAAGGGAGGTGTGACCAAGGTGAATTTTAACTTGGAAGTACTATATTTTAGACACTTGTAATCCACAATATAATCCTGAATCCTTCTTGAGGACAGGCTTTCCTGCAGAAATAGTGTACTGACCTTTATCTTATTGTTGTTATGGAAAGAAATGTTTCCTGGCTTCTGTCAAGGGGCCAGTAATTGTATTTAAATGGGGTGTTGAACAACCATAGTATGTAGAGTGTGCTATTACTTCTTTGTGGGAGGTTTATTATATGCTTCTGGTATATAATCTAAATTAGATGTCTGAGGAAAAATAATGCTTTTAAGTTTGGAAATTGTAGTCTGTTTTTAAAATTCCCTGATTTTCCTGATAGTCCTTTGAAGTTCTTCTGAAGCTGTAAATGTTATCTGTATTCCTTAATCAAACCATCCTTTCAACCAGCTGCAGCAGGATGTCTCTCTTTTATGTTTATGGGAACTTGGATGCAATTATTTTACGGAGATGAACTTGCTATAAACAACCGTATCATTTCTAGTCTTTCAAATTTCATTATCTTAAGCACAAATCAACACTGACGCTTCCCTACTCTGACACTGATATGCTATATAAAATTAACATGGGTGGGGTGATCTTTTATTCAATTTCATTATATTAGTGAGTAAATATAACAATCTAGTTAGCACAGGTTAGGGAATGAATTTTTTCAATCTCTTCTTGGTACTTAGATCTTAACATATTGTTGGACACAGAAGAAAGGTATCAACCACATTTTTCTTGTCTGCAACAGGTGCCTGAAAATGGATATGTTTTAGACTAAGGTGCTAGTAATAGTGATTATTAGTACCTGGGATTTTATCTTTACCGTGTGTTTTGTAAGAATTAATGAGAATTTAATAATTTACTTATATTTAGCTCCTCCCTCCCCCCCTTTTTAAAGACAGGATTACTTATGTATGTACATAATTACTTGGATGACTTACCAAGGTGTACTTCACTGTTAATCAACTTAAATACAAAAGTCTGTTAGGCAGATATCAATGGTTCTAGCAAAGGTTTCCTATTCCACTGAAATCAAATGATCTTGATTTTGTTTTCAGTAGATATTGGATCATTCCAGATACTGCTGCTTCTCTGGCATCTCCTACAGTCTGTTGATAAAGGTACACTCATGTCCATAAAATGCCATAGAAAAGCAATTCAGCTTCTAAAGTTGCACATGATCTAAACTTGTCACATCTTGTTCCTCTTTCCCTGTTTTTTTTTGCCTGCAGTGACTTTTCAGCAAAGGTTATCTTTCTTGACTTTCTCTTAAAAACACTTTCCTGCTGTTTCCATCCTCAGTGCCTCTGAAAGAGCCACTTCTGCTGCAATCTGTTGTGAATCAGCTGTGTGATTATGTTCAGTAAAAAGATAATACATACACCTGCTATTTTCCATGTTTTACTCAATGATGCTTAATGATTATCCACTGTAGGCCTACTAAGAAGTGTATACTTTCTGTATGCATTGAGGCTGCTTAATACATACCTAAATTGAATTGAAACCTTACTGATCTGTATAATCAGGAAACAATAATTTTTGACACTTCTGCTCAGCGTCTGAAAGGGGACTAATTACAGACAGGACGAACACAATGGGCCAATGTTCACAAAGTCTCTTACATGCCTAACAGTGCTGTAACAACTTCTGTCTGTCTAAAGGATCATGATGAAGGGTTTAGTAATTAAGTAAGTAGGTACATAAAAGAGCATAAGACTGGTCTTCTGAGTAAGAGCACAGCTTCAACTAGCTCAGGATTTGTCCTCTGACAGTTAACAATTATAGATGCTCAGGTTGTGACACATTTCTTAGGACTGCTCATTTCTCACAGCTTCAGGTCTTCCTGGACTGAAAGTGCACCTTTAACAGGTTTACTCCTTCTTTTTCCTCATAATTCTAACCTGTTAACTTTCCAGGACTCTACATCTTAACCCCACGGGGTCTGGAAACTGGGTTTCCTTTATCATTCTCAAACTATGCGCTATCTTCATTTGAAGCATCCTAATCCCTGTTTTGGAAAAGAAATAAAAAATTATTTCCTATTCGTATTCTTCATACATTGAGATTTTGAAGACCTTCAGCAATTTATTCATCAGCTATTTTTCATGTTAAGGCATATCGCCCTACTGAATTGCTTGAAATACTCAATACCTTTGACCACACTTGTCATTTTCTTACTGCTTTCTAGTTACTCATACTGAGCTGCCTGACCATTATGAGTGTTATGCAAAAGATGGGGAAAAAAATAAAACAATCAAGAAATTAAAAAATGTAGAAATTAAGGGAAAACCACCCGTCTTATAAGGCCAATTACTGGCTATCCAATTTAAAAGTCAATGTTCATCTACTTCATCACTACCTACATTAATAACAAGCAAGGATTGCTGCTTTATGAGGGTTTTTTTGATCAGATAATCTGTACATGTCACACACAATAATTTTCATTATTGTTTAAGCTAATGAATATTATTTATATGAGGTCACCTTACAAAGGTATTTGTCTACAAGCAATTTTATATTATACAGTAACTTGATGACTCATGATTACCTGAAATGTACTGTTTTGTTATTTAATATACTATGGGAATTAATTTACTGAATAAGAAAATGCAGTTCTACAAACACATTTTAACAGTACTCTTCATAAGGACTTTATATGATTTAAAAGGTTCATACAGCTTTTGAAGTCTTCAGACAAACATGCATTTTACTTCTGGCACTTCAAGCATCAAGGAGTGGCTAGTATAATTATTTTGTCTTTCACCAGATAGGGCATGGAGAAAAACCTGAGGAATGTTGTCAAATTGTATTTCACTGGCTGCTACAACGTTTCTATGCATGAAGCATGCCATTGACATCACTCCCTCACAATGTATGGTCTGAAGCAATCAGACTAAGAAAATCTGGAGATAAAAGGGGAAAGCAGCAGGGGGACTAGAGTGAGTGAAGCAAAACATATCAATCTGTGGAAGATGCCTGACTGCTTCCAATTGTACTGTCATGATCTTCTGATTTATCCTCCAGGGAGGAAGGATTGCAATTATACTGTACCAACAGGTACAAAAATGGAAGGAAAAATACATCTTGAGCATCGTGAAAGATTTGTCAATTTTATACTAAATCCCCTTTGGGGACTTCTTAAACCTGTGTTAGAATCAAACTAGAATTCAACCAAGCTTGCTTTATATGGTTCACAAACATTAAAAGGCATCAAGTTTGTATAGACTTGAAAGACCAAATTCATATGGGAAAATATGCACTGCTCTGGGCTCAAATATTAGGAACACAAACACTAGCTGTAATTGGGAGGTTTGGGAGTGAATTAATTGATAAATACGGTAGTGATTACCACTGTAAAGGTATGATTCTTATCTGTGTTAGTAAGGACTGTATTAAGAATAATGCCCCAAACCAAATATAATTGCATAAATTTTATGTTAGTGTAGGAGAAGCCATGCTCTCTGTGTTCTAAGTGTTTAATAAAAATCCTTCAGATATCTTCTCTGACATAGGAAATTATTGCTATTTTACTAAGAAGATAATAAAGTAGATGTTAGCTAAGCAATTTACATAAGTAATAGTAGCATGTCAATGGTGAGAGTTAGTAAAAAGGCACAAGGAATCCCAGTCCTGTAAGTGGCAAGCAAAATCTGTTGCCAGGAAAAGTTAAAAACCCAAAACCCCTTCAGAATTATCTGCAATAATTTTTGTAGAGAACTGTAATTCCAATAAAACCTGTCATTTGTTAGTCAAAACATAAAACATAATTTGAATGGACTTTTAGAAGAAATGAAAAATTATATTTTGCTTAATCTTAAAAATTCATTCAATTCTTTCTGATTGAACAAGAAAACGCAGGAAAAATATCCAACTGAAAACTAGAGTGAAGGAAAGCACTTTGTTAATAACATGAACTAAAAATACCTTTTAAAATTTGAAATGGTTGAAACTTCTAGTGAAAAGAAGAATTTGTTTTCTATCCAGGATTTTTGAATACATCTATTTGTTCAAAAACTCACAGGGGATTCTCATGGCAATTTTCAGAGCATTTCTACCTTTGAACAATTTTCTAATTAAATTCAATACATTTCATCATTTTCTGCTTCTCAACACCCTCCATCAGCCCTTGTGTGTTTGGTCTACTCTGAACAAGGACATCGTTCAAGACTGTGTATCTCATCTCCTTGTGAAATTTCCTTGTATATCTTCCCATTCATATGGTAAAAATGGTGAGTCCAACCTTAAGACAAACTGTCGTGCCAACAAAGGGTCTTAGTGATTTCTACTGCTCCTTTTGAGTGCACTTTACTTATCTCCCTCTCTATTTTCCAGACCACTATAATGAGGACATGTTCCTGTGATTACCTCTTGACTGTGTGTGGGTTGTCCTGCTCAAGGCTTCGGCTCTCAAGCTTGTAGATATGGCTACAATTTTCCCAGTGGCTGATCAGCAAACATGGTCGTGACAGTCAGCTTGAATTCACAATCATCTGATTTATATCTAGTGCCACCCTATCAAAATGCCTCACAGATCTCAATGGTTTCAGGCTTCTAAGGACAAAACTACTTTGCTTTTCCTAAGGCATTTTGCTTATTTCTGTCTTGTGAATAGGAGCAGGTATGAAATACAGATGATTCTGAAGTTTAATAAGGGAAAGATTTGTCAGATTCTGGTGCTTTCAAAGGAATATCACTGGATCTGAAGCTGCTTCAAATAATAACCAGAATAATGGATGCAGTAATAAACTATGGTCCTTTTAAAAAAGAAGACCCATAAGAAACTGGGTATACAAAGAATGCACCTGAGAGGAAAACCTTGCTGAAAACAGTGCTTGCTGTAACTACTAAAAATCTGTTATATTTTCTGTGGAATCTTGTGCTGCCATTAATTGAACACACCAAGACGTCTCCACAGATGAGCTGTTTAAAACACAGCTTCTATCTCTCAGCATAGTGTAGTCAAAATAAAACCTTCCAAACAACCCTTTCAACTTTCACTGTCATCACCTGCCAATGTGACTCTTTGAAAGGGTTTTTGTTTTAGTAGCTGCTTGAGATGAAAGAAGCACAATCATATCCAAAGATAAAACTCCTGTGATGAATCTCTGTTGCCATTTGGGCAAGAAGGAGTGCTTTTCTTCCCAAGCTTTTATTGATTGTTTGTGAACTCATTGATAAAACAGGCTGTGTGCCTTGCTGCAAAATGCTGCCAGCTCTACATGCCGTCTGGTTTAACAATGAATCCAATACTAAATGTCCTATTTATGACAGGAGCCTTATGGAAAGCCATGTTTTTAAAATAACAAATGGTACTTTGTACATCATTTTACTGAGGAGATGTTATTCAAAGAAAACAAGAATTCGAGTTGTAATGCTATTTATTTTTTAAATCTAGCAAACACATTTTGTAAGTTCATCAGTGGGAAGTCAAAAAAGCAAAAAAGCCTAAAATCATGGGGGAAAGGTAATCCACTCCTTCCAGGAAAAGCCATAAAGTATTCTTCAATCCGATATCAAAGAGAAATTAAAAACCTGAAACTTCACAACATCCTCTCTGGAATTAATCAACAGCATTCCAAACATTCCAAGTATCACCTCATATTAGTGAAGCTTTGCTATGTGCACTGGAGTACAGCTAATCTAGAAATATCAGCTAAATTCAGAGTTACCAGCAGTTGCAAGCAGAAAAACGCAGTGAACTGCGATCAGCATTTGTCCTCATGTTTGCTGTGAGTGATGGAGGCAAGTCAGCGTAAGCATAAACACTCAGATAATCAGTTACCTGACAGGGTTTTGGATGATGAAAAGTCTTTTCTCTGTCTCCAGAGAGTACAATGCTTATTTCAGACATTTCCTGGAAGACAAAGGGATAGAAGAAGAGCCTCTAGATTACACTGGGATGACAGAGATCTGCTAAGAAAAATGTAAGGGTCAAAAGGCTCCAACCTCCTCTGGTGTAAACCAGCATAACTTCAGCTATGACACCTGCTTACCCCTGCTGAGGATCTTGATTACCAAGGTAGTTTCTGTGTCTTTTTTGTTTTGCTTGTCACACAGCACAAAGGCCATGCAGAAACTGCACAAGCAGAGTTAAGTTCCAGATAAAAGTGTTTGTTGTTAACACACCAAGTATAGCATTTAAGGTGTAATAATTAGGATGCTTTCTGCCAGTTTACAGAAAAAAACCCAACCAAACACCAGCAACTCTCAAGCTCATAAACATCAAATACCACCCCATATTTTATATAATATTGGAAGGGTACTAATAGATAAACCATAGCTCACATATCTGGCTTTGAGTAGTTTAGACAGTCACCACTCTTAAGGAAGGGTGCAGGGGGGATCTGAAGGTAGAGCTGACACTTGTATAACATATATAGAAGAAATAAGAGCATAATTTTTGCTATCTTATTTGATAGTCTTTGATAATTGATTATTTATATATATATACAAATGAATCACACTTCTCTCAATTATGTACTTTCCTCATTTAAGTGGCTACAAAGCTATGTGTGACAGTTCCTAGATTTCCATTGACATTCACTCATTTTTATGTTCTATTTCATATTTTTTTTTCAAATGGTTGTAATAGAGAGCACCACTAAAGAAACAATGTGTAAGGGAAAAAAGAAAGAAAAGATACCACAAGTAGAAACTAAAATGTGGATTTCCTGTATTATGTGAAGGATATTCAAATGTATCTTATAAAATCCTGGCATGGTACTTTCCCATTCCAAATGATCAGAATTAATTCTGGAATGGACAGAAAGTCAATTGATTTTATTTACATCTGTCTCCAACTGAATTGTTGTTGAATGGTAAGTGCCATAAGTGCAGAAAGGTGATTTCCCCATACTTGCATTTTGATGACCTGGAACCCAACATTTGCCTTGTTAGGGCTTGCTAATGTTGTTACAAAGTTTTTTATTGTTTTGTGTTTGGTTTTTGTGTTTTGTTTTTTTTTTTTTTTTTTTTGTGGGTTTTTTTTTTTTGTTTTTTTTTTTTGGGGGGGTTTTTTTTTTTTTTTTGGTGGGTTTTTTTTTGTGGTTGTTGGTTATTTTTTTTTTGGGGGGGTTTTTTTTTTTTTTTTGGTGGGTTTTTTTTTGTGGTTGTTGGTTATTTTTTTTTTGGGGGGGTTTTTTTTTTTTTTTTGGTGGGTTTTTTTTTGTGGTTGTTGGTTATTTTTTTTTTGGGGGGGTATTTTTTCTTTAATATATTATTATTTCAAGGATGTCGATGGAGTATTCATTAGCTGCAGATGACTGGACATCATTACTCCTACTTTCATTACAAGCAGGTCTGATTAGGCAGGGCTTTATGTGTTGGCCTTCTTGCCACTATGAGTCCTCCCCAGCAGGTTGGAGTTCGCTGGCCAGACTAAAATTGCTGATCGTATCACTCCTGCACTGCCATCTTCGCAGTGCCTCTCTGACAGTAGCCAGTTGCCATGGAAATAATTGTGGTGTCACAAACTCAGTGCTATGATTTCAATAGACCGTCATGTACAGTGAAAGAAATGGTCTGCAACAGTAGCTAACACAAACAGCAAAGGAAACAATAAAAATGTATCCAAGAGGACAACACTGTCTGGTAACTGTCTGCAAGGTTTTTCTGACTAGTCCTTTAGGTAGATTTTTCAGGTCAGATTCTTTTTCTTCAATATTTCTGTTGATGGGAACTCCTTGCTCTCTGCCACATTTTCTATTAATCCTTAGGCAGTTAGATATTCAGTGAAGTGACAGCAGCATTCCACAATAGCAGGTATCTAGGGCTAGATAAAGTGCACCAGACAGCATCTCATTTGTATTCTGTCCCACTTATGGTCAAAACACTGCTTACATGAAGCCCTGGTACATAGCCATGGCCTTTCTGTCATTCAACACACACTAAAAAGTCATGTGCATCAGACATGGAAGGAGGAGACAAGGCGTTTTTCTGCCAGCCACTACACCTGGCATTACTTGTTGGATCAGAGATACCTCACTCCTTTGTCTCTCTGTCCTTTTTGTGTTAGATTAATTGGAACATTTCCTGTTTGAGCTGTATTCATGGGAAAGCTCTGTGCACACACCGGTTGTTAATGCTGTAAATCAGTTTATGAAAATCTCCATATTCTGCAGCCAAACTTTGTTTATGTTTAAGATTTCTCATTCAGCCTGAGCATATTAAGTTTCTGAGGGCACATTCTGACCAGAAGTCCCAGTTTAGCTCGGAAAGGTCAAGAATGTTGAAAATTATCCATCTTTTTCAAAAATTTTGAAAATTTACTTTCTGGTCCAGATCTTTGCTAGGAGAAGCAAGACTTCCCTTGTTTCCACTCTTTGAGATGGTGAATAAGTAATTCCTAGAAAGTTGCAGGAGACAGAAACCTTGACTCTCTGCTGGTTCTAATATAGCTCAACATATTGCTGTTTCACTTGCCTGGTTGTATTTGGGAAGTATACCAATTTCCTGATGATGGACGCTTCTTGCCTAAACCTGTCCTGATAGAATACTTGAAGTCAAGTAAGAGCCATAAACTTGCATGAAGGCATAAAGGTATAAAATATATAGCATTTACAGTAGACATATTATAGATTACTAGTAAGGAAGTCTATTAAGAGATATGAAATAGGTCTCCACATGCTTTATTTAATAATCTGTAGAATGAGGGTATTAATATCTCCCTACCTTATAAGCACATTGTGAGGGTACATACATTCATGGCTATATGATACACTGGTGTCCTGGGACAACACTGTAATTAGATAGTATGGGGCAGAGGGGGAGGGAGTTTCTTTCAGTTTGACTAAACTAATTAATTCCTAGTTTAATGCCATTGAATCTAAAGCAGCAAATTTCATCACTGGATTTTAACAGTTTCAAAACCAGACTTTGAAGGTTTCTATTCTGCTGCCCACAGTATCTCAAACCTATGGGTTAAGCTGCATTTCAAATGTGTCCAAGATGTGTCCAGAACACATACTCTGCTTTTCTCATGTTTGCGCCAGAGCTATCCTCTCCTGCTTTGTGGCTCTGTTTGAAATAATCAGCTCTCTTCTTGGGAGCATTTGCATGCAAGAATTAGCTTTTCCATGCATGGAGAGTGTTTTTTGGTTTTAAGGGAAATTCAAGAAAAGAATGAGAACTGGTTTGATTTATGCAAAGCTGTGAATGTTTTTTGGATTTGATTTTAAATCTAGCTACAACTAGCTTACAATAACATAATTTGTTCTAGTCCTTGTCTACATAAAAATTTTAAACTAGCTTAAAAAATAGTGACTAAGTAACATGATTCTAATCCCAGAAGTAATCTTGGGCTTAATCACTAGAAAATTAGTATGGGATACATAAAGATTTACAGAGTAGTATCACAATCAATCTAAATAGAACTAGGTGGATGGTTTTGGTAGAAAAACGGTCTTGTCAGACAAACTAGATACTGTTTGTTTTTTTTTTTATGGTATTGCAAGTATGGTTGTCAAAGATAAGTGTTGGTGCAATGGCTGGCCTGTAATTCAAAACAAGATTTAGGAGTGCTGCTCAGGACATAAATGACTGAAAGTTAGGGTCTTAGCTCTGTAGATCAAATTTTCAAGGCACAGGCAGGGTTTATGGGAAAGCTGAATTCTTACCAGTAGGAATCCCAAATCCTACACACTGATTTTGGAAATGTTAAAGAAAATTTTGTTGAAAAATAAGTACTTGAAATTCAAAGGAAGAGATGGAAAAAGAGTGATTTCCAGTAGCCTTCTTAGGATAAATTCCATAATTATGAATTAAAAAACTTTAGCCATTAAAAATATAAGCCATTGGAATTCTCTCCCCAGGGAAGTGGTGGGTTCCCCAACATTGTACACTTTTAAGGTTCATCTGGGCAGGGTGCTGGGACATCTTGTCTATACTGTGCTTTTGCCATGAAAGTTTGAACCAGATTACCCTTGAGGTCCCCTTCCAACCTTGTATTCTAAAATTCTGTTGTTCTATGAATTGTGCTTTTCAAGGAGGTAAGAAGCTTTACCAGGATGTGTCAGGATGGGAATTCCTCTTGCTTTGGAAGGGCCTTCTCAGTCCTCTGACAACAGGAGAAGCAAGGTAGGAAAAGAGAATTACTATGCTTTGATTCCTCTATGAGCTATGTTATATACTTTAGCCCATGGCAAATTGCATCTGAGACTGTTTCTCACTCAAAGCCAGGTGGAATAGTGCTGAAGGACCATGTGTGGCCAGAGAGAGCTATAGCAAAGGAGACTGCCTCATCCACACTGCCTTTGGAGAGCATGCTCTGGAGAGAATTATCACCAGCGCTGTGCCTGGATATGGGAGAAAAATAACCGAAGAGATCCAAAACCAATGAGTGAAGTAAAAAAGTATAAGCAGTGTAGATAGATGACGGGAGAACCAAGTTTCACACTTACTCCCTCCTATTCTTTATTCAGTATTATAGATGTACCAATATAAAGAAACTATAGTAATGCTTGAACATATGCAGAAGCAATGACATTGCTGTCTCTCTCCTGTCTTCATAACCAGAGCAACTGTTTAGACTGCATCCAAGAAGCTGTCCACAAGGCACCATTATTTTGATGAGCATAGTGCCATCCAAGCAAGTTAGCTATTGTCTGAATAAAAACCATTACGGTTTTTTATTTGTGTTTTGGATTCTTTTGTGTGAGGTTTTTGTTTCTTTGTTTGTTTGTTTCAGTTTAGGCTAAATACTGCTTGCTGCTTGAACACCAGACTACTCAATTTGGGCAAGGAGTGCATTTTAGTGGATCCTGGAGGATTTAGAAAGGTAGGCTGAATTCAAGCAGACTCCTGCCATGAAATATAGGTTATAAATCACACATTAGGTATCTGATCAGTTCTCTGAACTTCTAACTCCCTGATGTCTCTCAGATATTTGATGTAGTCCTGTATGACATTCTAATAACAAAATTATCACTATACAAAAATCAGTGAAGTTCTCTTAAATAGATTAAAACTAACTCAGTTTGGTAAGTGATAGCTTGCCAAAACTGCAACCTTTGTGCAGGGGAGAGATTCTTTTGATTAGTTATTTTTAAGCTTTGATGTTATCTCTGCTTTTTTCCTGTATTTCACTATCTTTCACTGGAAGATTCTGTTTTGCAAGCATTTTGATTGTTGCTCAGAAATGTAAGGGAAATAATTTTACAATAAAAATCCTTGTAAGTATAAAATCTATCTAAGCTTTGGAACTAGAAAACTTTTATTCACCCAGTTTTCCCTTCCTCCCTCCCTCCCTCCCTGCCTCCATCCCTCCCTCCCTCCCTTCTTTCCCCTCTCACTCCCATCCCCCCAAATTTGAGATTTCTGTATCTTGATCTATAACAGGAAAGGAGAAAAAAAAATGANTCCCTTCCTCCTCCCTCCCTGCCTCCATCCCTCCCTCCCTCCCTCCCTTCTTTCCCCTCTCACTCCCATCCCCCCAAATTTGAGATTTCTGTATCTTGATCTATAACAGGAAAGGAGAAAAAAAAATGAAATACTGAAGATCTTGCAATATGGAAAAATCATTTCCCATTCAGCTCTAATTAAAAACTTTCTCTAATTAAATCATACTTAATTGACAGATCTCAAAAAAATGTAATAATGAATCATCGTACTAAGAAACTAGTCCCAGTGCAATCTGTTCTTGACCAAATGCTATACAATATCCTTATCTGTAGTCTTGAGAGAGTATAGTTAGTAAGATTTACAGATGACAGGAATGAGTGGTATAGTAAGTAATGAGAATGATTAATTTCTATGAACAAATTTGGTAATTCCTTGAGCAGTTGTTTCCATCTGAAATGAATGAAAAGATACACCCTTGTGAAAAGAAGTGGGTAGGTCATGAATGCAAACTGGCAGGGAGTTCTTGAAATGCTGGAATACTCAAAACTGTTGTGGTGGCAAAGCAGCTTAACATGAGCTCTCTGTTTGATGCTGTAGTTAACAGGGTAAAACAGCTTTGATGCATGCATAAAGACAGAATATCAAATAGGCAGGTGACATTGATACCTCCCCATGAAGATATTGCAATGCAATGCGTTGTTTCCATACGGCAGAGAAAATGATGTAAACATAGGTGGTTCAGAAAGGAGCTACAAAGATGCTTCTGATTCTGGGAAGCTGATTATATGATGAAAGACTCAGAAGTTTAAGGAGTTTGCTAACCATTTATCCAAGATCTGCTAAGTTGATTATTGACACCACTACAAAGCAAAGGATGCCAGGCTACAGCTGCTTCTTAGCTGAACAAAAATAGGTGTAATGAAATTTCACTTTTGGAAGCTGAAGTCAGAAATGTCTGGGCTAGAAAAATACACAACTTTTAAGAATGAACGCAAATAACATCTGGACTGATATTTCCTGGAGTATAGTGGCTTCTCCAGCTTTTAAAATCTTTAATTCAAGGCCAGAAGCTTGTTAAAATGCATGCCTAACTGCTGAGAGATTCACACAAGTCTTACTGTGGTGTCTAAACATTTTTAGGATATGCTTTCAAAACAGTAAAATGACCGTAAGGTCTCTGTGACCCAGGCAGGGTGGGATCCATCAGGGGCCTTCCCTCTACCTCCATTTTGTCCTCTCTAATTTTTCCTCCCTCTTTTGCGTTATCAGTCCCAATTGTTTGGCTGCAGGATGAGGCAGATAAGATCACTGGCTGGAAACTAACTTAAAAACAACAAAAAAGCCACCCCAGTGACTGAAATGACATGTTCAGAGTGGCAAGCAATCTGAGACCACATGTATCAACATTGGCTTTTTTAAACTTGCTCCTTTTCTTGCTCAAACAGCTCAAATACATACGCTGGCTGGTCTTGTCCCTGCTACCTCAGACAAAATGTCCTGTGGAAAAGTTCACAGTCTGTATCTCACTTAAGGCACAAAAGGAACAGGGCAACACAGTCCAGACAACAGCTATAAGAGGATTTACTGCTTTCTATTAGGCAATGTGGAGCCCAGAGGGTAACTGGACCATGAAGAGACCTACATCCCAGAATACTTCCTTGCTAGAGCATTCTACCATCACTGGACTGGGTTTTTTTTTTTTTCTTTCTTTTGTATAATGCAGCAATTTGTCTTTGTATATCGTGTTTCTGAAGGTGGGGGAAGAGAGAGGTCTTGATGCTTTCCTGACCTCAGAAAAGATGATAGCCTCTGCTAAACAAGCACTTACAAAGTCAGCCAAGTCATAGTGCCTGTACTTCAGACAGAGAAATAAACCCTTAACTCACTGGGGAATGTTTTTGCAGAAAACCCAAATAAATGTGGTATTCATACAGCTAAGTGTTTTTGGCTTTATTTTCCAGATCTGTCTCATAAAGTTAGGAAGACAAATCGATGGCTATGATGCTATTTTGAATTTTACCCTAAACTGAGTATATCTAAACCAATATGCTGATTTTGGATGCCTATGTACTGCAGCCATGGGGGATTAGGACAAAGGTCTTTTTTAACAAAAGAACTGGGTGAACTAGGTAGTGACAGATTCAAAACAAAGACAGTGGTGTATCATGTAAAGTTTACCAAAGATGTAGCACTCCTTCCTGCAGGTTACGAATGCTGAAGTTTGATATGGGTTCAGAGAGACACATTTGTATAATAGAAATCCAATAAAGGCAATTTAGTACTAAGAAATCATTTCTGGTTCAGGAAGCCCCTAAGACACAAGCTGCTGGATGTTACAGGAATGCTAACATACTCCCAAGATGTACTCTTGGAAAACCACGTTTGCCTCATTTCTATGCTTTTCTGTAGGCATTCCTTACAATCTACTGCCAAAAACAGAACACTGAGCTTGGTGAAACTTTACTCTGACTCACTCTTAAGCTCATCTGGTAAAAACTATGTGATACACCGAAAATCTTACCCTGACTGCAAGAATTTATCGTTTGAGGAGGTGGTTCTTGATATCAGCCTATCATTTCTGACTATCATCTTTAATTTGACATTCCATCACAGTCCGTTTGTAACCAGCCTCAGCTATTCAAAATCCTCACATTCAGCTAGAAATTCCTTGTGACTACTTGTATCTAAAAAGCTTCCAGAAGTATATGTGGAATCTACTACAAGAATTTTCTTGCCAAAGGAGTGGCTCTAAGTTTTTGGCTGGAATTTCCTAGACCTTGTGATGCCCTGCAGTTTGCCTTACAAGTTCAGCACACTTGTCACATGACAGTATTGCACAAATGAACTGGAAAGAGAAAAATACTGGCTCATTCATGTGGTCTGGAATTAAACCTATCAGTGTTATTCAAAGTGATAAGTATAGCTTACATACACAGTAAATAAGCCAGCCCAGCATGACAAATTATGCTTTCTTCTCTGTGAAAGGATTTTGAATCACAATTGAAATATTTTTCCATGTTCAAAGTCTGGATATGAAAGATAGATAGATATGAGAGCTAAAAAACATGCCAGGCCTTGGCTTGCTACCTGAATTAACTGACAGTGTGGTTTTAAATGCATTAAGGGTTTTGCCTCCTTGGGAATATTTTATTTTTTTTTCTATATATATTTTAAATAAGGTATTTCCAAATAACTTGAAGCACAGATTTCCTTATTTAAGAGTTCATTAAACCAAACAAGGGAAAACCAAAACCAAACAGGCATTTCTGGAGTAAGAATATCTACAAAGAAACACATTCTTAACAGAAAGCTATTCTGGTCAAATTTCCATGTAGACAGACCTTTAATTAATTCACTGTAAAACCATGTGTGGAAACTCTCATTCTGATTTAAACTGAACTTATATCAGTTTAATTTGTTTCCTTAAATTGACAGGTGTAAATGATATAACTAATTTTAATCTGGATACTGGAACATTTCAAAATTTCAGTTTACTTGGCTTTAACATCAGTTTTGGGGCTTGTCTATATTCACAGTTATACAGGTTTAATTCAAGATATCAACATATTTAGGCAAACCAGTGGAGGACATTATGCAGCAAGCTCATATTCTCATCTGTCCAAGTATCACTTGGTTACAGCTACATTTAAACTGAAGAAAAAAGCACTTTTGACAGAACAAAAGCTGTATATGTAGGCCTCTGTTTTGTTTGTTTTTTTTTTTTTTTTTTAAAAGAACTGTGCAAATCTTTTTTTTTTTTTTTTTTC
>NDXB01002584.1:210124-220865 GCA_002631895.1 Agapornis roseicollis
TTTTTTTTTTTTTTCTTCAACAGAACTGTGCAAATCTGTATGTAGTCTATCTCTCAGTTATACTTGTTCATATCTGTGCATAAAATATATGAAGGTCTAAGCTCAGCTGTCTGCTTTTTCTTGGATTTAGGTGATACATATTCAAGAAAGATGCTCCATCATGTCTAGCGTAAGACAGGAGTGGTTAGCAGGGCATGGATAGCTGAGTGAAGAAACTTCAAGTACACCAGAGGGGAACAGGTAACGAGTAATTATGCATCTTGCACCTTTTCCCTGACCAGAGCAAAATTCAGATCTATGGTTATGACAACAACATGGCAGCAGCATATAAACCTTTCTACCTGGTTCTCACTCTGCTTTAGATCAGTACACAGGGTAGTCCAGGCCACTCGGTACATCAAATGCTCTCTTTGCTGTGTGGTAACATTTTCCACAAGGAAAACCTAATGCCTGCTGTTATTTATGGGTCATTATTATGATTAGTATTTCCCTGCCGAAATGCTTCAAATGTACTCTATGAAACTCACATAATCAAAACATTGCAGTATGCCTCTGATTCCAATGCAGACATGCAGGCTCTTGCTCTAATATTCTGCTTGCTCCTCTCATATGTGAGGATGCTACAAATGAACCTTCTCCCCTGATAAGAAAAAAAGATACCGGCAATTACAATGGGTTTTGAGTGTAGAATATTAATGAGCAGAAAGGTGCCAAGATATCAAGACTAAACCATCAGACTTAGTGATAGCTGAAAGTAAATTTTTAATGTGGTGGGTTTGGGTTTTTTTGGTCCTGATTTGAATAGGATTTGTTTTCATGTCCCCTCTTTCAAAAAGGTCAAGTTAGACTAAATAAAACATTATTAAGATTGCCTTTATTTTTCTTGCTTGAAGTTACTTTATTTCAAATACTTACACAGTCCAATTTCTATTTAAATATGGGAAAAAACCCAAACAATAAAACAAAGCAGGAAAAAAGCACATTACTTTCTTTTCACCCATGGGTTTTTCCTTTTTTTTTTTTTGCAATGAATTCCTGCATTTCTGCATTCGCACTCAGGAGAATGCTGAAGGTTACTTCCCATAATGAACACAATCTGATATGTGCAGGGCACATCTGCAAATGCTGCTGTGAATCTGAAAAGTGAAAGCCAAGTGAGAGGCATCAGGGATGGTGAATGAAGAGAAGGAAATGAAGTGGGGAGAGACAAGGCTTGCTAAGTGAAAAAAGCACAGGCTGCTAAAAAGGTAATGGGAAAAAGGGTTTCTCTAAGAAAGATCAGTTATATTGTTATACAGAAGGGTTTTATTATGGCTGTGCAAAGACTTGGTGCAAGAGCTTCTGGCCTATTCTGCGTGCTTTTACTTAGAGCCGTCTATCCTTTTTCCCTTGAGAATTTCTTCCAGCTCTGCATTGCAGCCAGTTCAATTAAAATCCTGCTGAATGGTATTATTTATTTTTGAGAGTGCCACAATAATCAGCAGGAAGTCACAGGAATAAGCCAGTATCATTAATTGCTGTGATCTTGAGGCTGGATGGTCTTGGACACAGACTGCATAACAAAGACAATGCATGGTGTTTGAGCACAGGGTTTTAGTTGCTTTCTCCTTCTATGATACTGTTTTTGACAAAAGAAAATAACTTTTAAGATTTGGTTGATATAGGATCTTCAAAAAGCTCCAGTAAAATTGGAGTTTCTTCTTTTAATATTCAGATGAAAAAGATATTGTATGCTTGGGTTTTGGTTTTTTTGGGGGGAGGGGGTGTTGATATGTCTTACTGCTAGTTGTGTACTTACATTGCCATGAAACATTAAAATAATCAGTGTATTTTGTTTATATTTGAGTTTCTTCCTTATATTTGTTCTCTACAAATATTTTAGGATGCAGTTTTTCCTGGAAGGAAAGGTAAATTGATAGCTTTTAAGAAAATATCACATAATAACTGCTGGTTTTCAACTCATAAATGTTACCATATGATTCCAACAGTTACAGTTACTGATCCAAACACCACAAATAATACCTTGTATCCCATCATTCAACAAGAAAAACAATGCAGCATAACTCTCTTTTTTTATTTCCACTATTGAATGTTGTCAAAAAAATGCCTATGACCCACCTGTATGTGAGAAGTTATTTGGCAGAAATACTCAGCAATAAATTAAGGTAAATATATTTGAGACACACATAAACTGCTAATAGAAAATTCACCAGCAAAACCATAACTGTATAAAGATAAGTGTACCTCTATTAAAAGCTGTATGTTTAACTTAAAAATAGAGTCTATGTGTGTGAAGTAGATCTACATTAGGAATGGCAGGTAGCCATAAACTGTCTCCACTCTGTAACTTTTATTAAGATATTTTATTTATTTTAAGAATCACGATTTTCTTTTACTTTTCTTTGCAATTTCAATGAAGACAGCGTTTAAGGAAACACATTTTTTTTTTTTGTTTGTGTTTTTTTCCTTAACACGTTACATAAATCTTCATGTTTCAAAAGAAAACAGCAGTCACGCTCCATAAGCAAAATGTTATATTAACAGTAAACTTTACAATAGTCTGCATGATATTGAGTCAGATGCTTAGGTTGCTCCAGATTTTTAGTATTCAGTCTTCTTTCACTAACTGAAATATCTAAAATGATGACCAATATCAGTAAATGGGAGATCTGTTTTTAAAGGTAAAAATTGTGGTAAAGCAATCTGAAAAGGGAGAAATAAAATATTTTTTACTGAAGAGACTAACTTAACCTATTTCCTTGGTATGGAAAAACAAACACAATAGAACACATAGCTTAAAGGGTTTCTCTGATTTAAGGAGTTCAGTATAATGTAGCTTACTTCAGCAAGTATGGATGGGTTAAAACTATACATGTTGTCAGTTGCCAGGACCACCTAATGAGAGACAATTTGGTATAACAGTGATGCCACAAACAGTTGTCATTAGCAATCACTAGTGATCAGCGCCTTCTATCTTTTAGAGTTTGCATTGAGGGAAATGCCAAAAATATTCATTTACTTAAATTAAATCAAACCAGATTTTCATTATATAGATAAAATTTGCCACTGGAAGCCTGGCAAATTCCAAAGTTTCAGTGTCATTGTATGTATTAAAACATCAAAATATGTCTTATGATGTGTGCAGACCTTATTCTGAATTTTTGTATGAGAGCAAAGTGTATCCAAAGACAGCCTTCTTCAGCAGCCTTGAGAAAGACACTTATATTGAGAGGCATGATATGAGTTCAGCAGTGTTTATCTAAGCTCATCTCTAACCTCCATTTCTGGTAGATGGAGAGCAAATAACTCTTCCAGAAACTGATTCATGCCTAGCTATCCTAAGAAATTAGTATGATGTGCATAAGCATATCGCAATACATGCCATCGTTAACTATCAATATTCTAGTGCTGACACAGAGTGGTTATAATTACTTAGAATAAAATAATTGCATTAGGATTTCTTTTTTCCTGATTAAACTATTGTTATAGTAGAGAGACTGGTTGTGTCTTCTGTTGTGCTTGGTTGCTTTTTCAAAATTAGCTTTTCTAGGGATAAAAATGTAATTTCTAAAATGAATGAAAACAATATAGTCCTTCCTCCTCCACCGTTACCCTGTTTTTTGATGCTGCCTTTATCCAAGAATCTTCTTTGTCAGGTCCTGTGTCAAACCTCAGGCTGACACTGTATCATGACTTTCATTAACCTAATGCCTAACAACAATGTTGTAAATCTGAAAATAGACTGTAGCAGTAGCTGTTGCCTACTGTTATACAGCTATCAACAAGATATTTTTTTTTTTTGATAAGACATGCAGTAGTAGGCTTTAGTATATTTCTGAGTTTTTGTAGTACAGAAATACTGTCTGCCCAAAATATAACCCAGCATTTGAATTCATGGACTGTGAAACAGTTCATGGTATATTCAGTAAATAAAATCCTTCTGTATGCATCATTCACACCATAGATCTCAATATGTTTTCAAAAAGAGATTACTGAAGGACTGATGCAAAGAAACTGAGGGAAAACTGGTCAAGTGCTCACTTATGTTTGATTTTTTTAATAGCCCCATAGAGACACCTAGAACAGAAACCTGTTTTCTCTCAGCACAATGACAATGGCACTGATGGTACATCATATCAAACTTGAGCTTGAAAAATGACTGCTTTTGAAAGCCTTTGACTCAGAGCTGAGCACAGAAAAAGCCTCCATAGAAGAGGGTAATTCAGGTGTCTTTATCAAAAATGTACCTCCTCAGATGATGAGCTCAGCTCTGAAAGTGTCCTGGAAGTGAGCCCTCTTTGGGACTCAGCCCCATCTTAGTCAACTCAGCTGGAATCTTCCCATTTATAATAGGGTTGGTGAAAACCCTCAGGATGCAGAAGGACCCAACTCTGCTGTCAGCAGTGTATTTCTATTACAAGCAGCATTCTTTTCCCAAAGTGAGAAAGCCCTCCATTTACTCCAGCTTAACAGTGATCCATGAACTGATCTATTAGCAATTTTACATTAAATATCTTTACAGATGGTTGTGTTTGGTAACACATTAAATATTCTTAAGCAGCAAATTTAATTTAAATCCTTGCACAATGCAATAAATAATAAAGCTAATTTATAGAAAATATATTCTCTTTCCATCTGAAGGAGTATGTCACCTAATCATGTAGTCATTTTTACATTTAAGGTGAGGAAGACAGTCAAATAAAGAATAGACAAATAAACATTCCTGAATTAAGACAGAAACGCTTCCACCTACATTTAACTATGGGAATGGCATCTAGATGCTACAAAATAGCTTTTACTCATCTGTATATTTGTCTTTGCTAGCATCAGATATACCTCACCTCCCCTTCATCTCAGCTCAACATTACTCATTTATGCATGCATAGCATGTGCAAGTGCGAAAAAACCCCCACAACCCTACTTCTCTTGTTGGAGCTTAAGGTGGATAAATCTTTGATGTACACTGGTAAGCTATTCTAATCTTTGCAGGCACCATATGAGATATCAACTCTTTAATACTCATTCCTCTTGGAAAGCTGTACAATTGATCTTGTGAAGATCTAAGTAAATCTAGGATTTACTGCTAGAATAAATCGATATACATCTTTTTAAAGATACTTACAATAATCAGAATGCCTCCATAATAGGCATAACTACATTGTACCATGTTAAAAAGTAGCATATTTATCACCAAGTATTTTAAAATTAGTGTGCAGAATATTTCTGCGTTCTTCCAGTTCAGAGTACACAATCAAGCCAACAAACATGGAACAGATCCTCAATCAATGAGGATTTTTTTTTAGCTTAGAAGTCTAGTAGAATTTAAAACCATTAGTGACATAGCCATAAGTGATGTACTAATTCACTTATTATTTAACTATACAGACTGAGACTTTGAAGTTCTAATGCATCTCATTATCTTTTGTTGGTTTTCTTTTCCTGCATTTTTCTTAATTAGGCAAAAGAAGCAAACATATTTAGTAGCTTTCATATTTACTGAAAAAGTGTTTGTGCAAGAATGATACTGAAACAACAAAAGCTTTAATTGGATCAGAGCTACCAAAACATTATGAAAACATAACTACCAAGATTGTTTTTCTAATACAATTTTTCCCTCCCAAAACTAGAACAGCATACTTAAGTACATTGCATCATCACAAACGGCTACAAACTGAGTAGTGAAATATGACTTAATATGCTGTCTTTTCCAATTACCGTATACCGATGATTTGGCCCACATAATGGCATGTAACAACACTTCTATTACAAGTGAAACAAGCCTTTAGCCCTTGTATATCAAAACTATTAGTGGCTATTTTGCTCAAATGTTGTGTATAGTATATGTTACAGGAAATCAAGTGTCTGGCTTCTTTGATGCCTATCCACTGGTATATAGCCTAGCACAATGAAGTCTTTGATTCAGAAATGGGTACAACTATAAGAGATAATCAATGAGAGATAATAATCAGTAAGGAATTGCAACTGTTGATGTTTGTATTAAAGCAGAAACTGCCTCAAAGATATTCAGCCATCTCACTTGTATACTCTTGTACCAATTGATCGTCTGCCATTCTTTCTTCGTCAATTAGGCAAGGGTATGGAGCAAATTAGGATAAATTCCAGATCTGCCCACATTATTTGATTGATTCCTCCCATTCTCATTCAATGTTTTATACACTCTTGATGAGAGAGTTGGAATTCATGCATCTGGCCCTGTAGCCTGGATAAATACAGCAGCAGGCCTATTCTGAATGAGACAGACAGATATTTAAAAGAAAACCAACAAAAACTGCAACAACAACAACAACAAATGATGGTATAATGACTTGTTTATACAGTAGCTATAGCAGTGTAAGTGTCAGGGATTTTTTCCTTTCCAACTTTGTTGTCTGGCAGGATAGGTCATTTCCCAAATAATCTCGAAGCCCAGAGCCAATGCTATCTTCAACCAAATCACACCCTGCTGGTCCCTTTCACATCAAAACTTTGAGTTATTCTGGCTCATTATCATTTACAGTTTCTCCACGACACATACAGTATTATTGCCAGTCAAGCCAGACTGTACATCTTTTGATTTCATTTGCATTCCTGGCTTGCTCAAGCTGGACTTATTGAGATCACTGAAGAACATAATTTCCTTATTTAAATAGGATTTGCATTTCTCAGGCTTCTTTAACAGCCTCTCTTTTGAACATTGCTTTTTGAAGATTTGCCCTGACGTTCCTACCAGGCAAGCCTATAAAAGAACATTGTGGGCTCCAAATGTCCTTTGGGCTGTTAGCCTAACCCTAATGTTAGGGCATTATGACGTGGGGTAAATAAAAGTTAACAGAGATAACAAGGACTTTAATACAGGGAAGCATTAAGATCTCTAATACAGCTCTACTGTAAAATCTCAGTGACAGTACTGGGTTTCTGTCAAGCTAGAGCAGCTGCAGTAAATTGCCGATAATGTTAGCTCAAAATACAGTAGTGTTAAGTCTAGGCAAACATACACCCAAAAAAGATCAATTTATTTGTGCTTTTGCACAAGCTCTCAAGGTGGTGACTCCAGCCCTGCAGTCTGGAATTGAATTCCCTTTCTGCATAGGGATGACTGGTTTGGCTGGGATCCAAAACACCTTGAAATCAGTGTGAGTGAAACTTCACACAAAGGATTACTTATTAACCTAAACACAGTTTCAGAACACCAGGTGACGAGATGAAGATACATAATCAGATTCAAACTGCTGCTTCCTTTAGGTAGATGCATCCAGATATACATATATAATCTGGAGTCCTGGGCCAAAATATTTCTAATTCTACACAAATTCTGTTAATAAAGAATATTGAATTCGAGGAGTTGAATCAGTCCACTGATACAAAACTAGGTCATCCCTGTAGCTGAAAATGCTGGGAGCATTGTGCTTAGCTCAGGTCTTGCCTAATTGCCCCATCTAAGAACTATAACTGCATATGATCTATCACATATGTTATCTCTTTAAGCCATATTCTCCCCATAAAGATAATTTGGGGAATGATGTCCCTAACTGTTAGGCAATTCCTTATTTTCTAGGACTGCATGAACCCTTCTGATCTTGTAGGTTAGTAGGTGCTGGAAGAAGAGATGAGATATTAACTTTATAGCTCCTCAGACAACCTCAGAAATTAAACTATTGTCCTGTATTACCATATATCTTTGTAATTCTTTTGTACTTCTGAACCCCAGGTCACAAACTAGCACACTATGAAGTGTTCAGCAATTTCCATACCATAAATCCTGCTAAGGATGAAAGATTCTCTTCCGAGTATTACTGTCCAATTTCTGTAACATCAGGATTAGCTTATTTAGGTAAGCTACTAAGTCTGTGGCTGTGTAACCAGAAATTAACCTCAGAGTTTTTGGAAAATGTGAGTGACAGCTATTTCCAGAAATACAGGATTACTTGTTTTTTGTGGTAATGCTGCCTCACTGAAAATTCTTCCCATTACCACTTCTTTGAAGAGCACTGAACAATACTTGGACCAGATCCAAGTGTCATGCAGCAATGAGCATCAGTGATGATTTTTATGGGAAATACCTTTAAATTTGATTCCTACTGAAAGAGTGAGTACTTGGGGTTCATAAGGAAATAATTTTTGTTCTATGGAAAAAAACAAAAGCACAAAATGTGATTTTGAAAATAATACAATGAACCAAAACTTCAAATACATGCAAAACATAGCAAAAATGAATAGTCTGAGCATATTGACAACCCAAGAGAAAAAAACCCTTAAACTGGTTTTATAAAAATAGGTATTTATTGGGAATGTTCCCATTTGGAAGAAAAAAAAAAAAAAAAAAAAAAAAAACAAAAAAAAAAAAACACAAACCAACCCAAAAAAAAAAAACCCTTAAACTGGTTTTAAAAAAATAGGTATTTATTGGGAATGTTCCCATTTGGAAGAAAAAAAAAAAAAAAAAGGAAGAACCACAAAATAAACAAAGGCTTATAAAATACTTAAAATGCTATTCCATCAGCCCTAATCACAAGTTGCATATATACCACAAAAATAACTGAACTGTGTGGTTTATTCATGTGCTGTTGGAAACCCACCTAGTCCTGTAGAGAAGCTGGCCCCCTAAAAGGCATTAAATAACAATCTACCAATTTACCAATCTCAAATTGATATTATGCACATTGTACCTGCATTTCCAAAAATCAAGGGGGTCGTGCACTTTCTCCTTTAAAAGGGCACATAGAGATCCGTAATGAAAAGCTGTGAGAATCTAAAGCAGTTAAAGGCAACTGTGACTAGAGGAAACCAATTTGTAACCATTGGTTTCACAGCGGGCTGTCATCTCTCTGCCTCTATTCATTTGCTTGTTTTCTGGTTCAGTAAAAAACTCTGTTCTACTATTATGATTTAATGGCATGGTAATCTTTATAAACCTACTAGATCTTTCTGGAATATATTTAAGAAAAATGAATGTAACCCCCTATAGGCTAGTGGCATACTCCTTAATTAAGATTCCTTGGGCATGCAGGTGGGATTCAAACCCATTCACACTTCTTACTAACAAGGCTCTTGGAGGCAAGAAACTCACGATAATGTTTTCTAACACCCCACGTTTTAATACACCAAAAAAGCCCGATATCTAGGCTGCAAGTAGTTTAACACGGATTTAAAATCTCAAATGTGTCAGTGACTCCCAGAGTGCTAATGAGCAGTTATACTGCTAAATTTTATGGTCTGGAGCAAAATGCAGGGTTACTCAAAGTCATGAATTCAGGCTGCAGTTGCAAGGGGTGAGGGGATGACCACTTCTTGCAGCAACTCTTGTATAACCTTCTAGGAAGATCACTTCTGGAAGTGAGGGCTCACAGGAACACACAGTCAAAAGTCTGGAAATGTCACCAACACTGGATTTGACAGGGGATGTACTGTTTTCCAGAGGTTAAGTGAAAGTGCTGTAACAAAGGTGTATTCTAATTAACAAGGATAGTGCATTTTCTATTTCTTCCAATCAAGATGAACACCATGTCAGGACAAAGGGGAGGAAAATGAAAAAAGAAGCAGAAATGAAAGCATCACATCTGTTCGGCAAAAATAACTTTAGTAGCAAAACCCATGGCAAATTCTCATGAGTATTCTCATGCATAGGAAAGGGCAAACAGTAAAAAACATTATTTCCTTACCCCTTCTCCTCGTACACACTAAAGCCAAAATTTTCCTTAAGAAGCTTCTATATGGGTGGAAGGGCATTAATCTAGATTAGTCACTAGTGGATGTTGTTAACACTCCTTAGGTACTGGGTGTTGTAAACTGTTTAAATCTATATTCTTACAGAATAAAAGAGAGACATTCAATCATGAACAAGCCCACAGCTCAGGCTGGCACTCTGTTGGCTATTTCAGCAGTGTTAGCTACTTTCCACCTTCTTTCCCAGGGAAGGGCATTAGGTATACAAGCAGGAATACATAAAGCTTTTCTCACACTTACTCATGTTTTTCCTAAGTTGGCAGCCTGAGCAAGAATAATAGTTAACAACACTACAGAATATTTCCTAATATTTTTAATCCATCTACACAAGCCTATTAGCTTGTGAGAACATTTTATCGTGCCTTGCCCACATCTCCAGAAATTGCTGTTTGCAAAATCAAACAGATCACTTTGGCTGATTGCACAGTAAATCAGTGGCGCAGCATTACTTACATACCATTCATTGCATGCTTTAAAATGTCAGCCTCATTTTCTCTATGAGACAAACAACACAATAGTCTCCAAAAATGTCAAGTTTGGCTTGTTTTTCATCCCTCTGCCTTCACACTGAATGGACAAACAACCTGGTCACACAGAAACTCCTCCCTCAGAATGTCCTGAAAGTGTCAGCAGCTTTCCCAGCAATAATGTTTAAAGCTGCATGATGTTATTGATCTACTTAGAGAATGACAAAAGCCATAAACATTAATTAAAAAAATAGCCTAGTCATAGTACATAGAGGCCAAAAGAAGGCAAAAAGAAGTCTACATGTTGTTGCATACCAGCCATACAAGCACTCAATTTTAATCTTTATATTAGTCTTTGATCCACTGATTCTTTCAGTGTTTTCAGAGGCATGAACCTGTTGGTAGTCAGCCAACATTAACCCTCAGCAGCTGATAGGCCCACTTCAGTCAATTTTTACAGCAGTGAATATCATCAACTGAATGTTCAATCTGGGAAAGCAATAAAAAAAAAAAAAAAAAAACCAAACAAAACAACCCACAAAATCAAAAAA
>NDXB01002584.1:220959-236754 GCA_002631895.1 Agapornis roseicollis
AAAAAAAAAAAAAAACAACCAAACAACACAACCCACAAAATCAAAAACCTAACCAGGTTCCTACTGTATTTACAACATGACAAATGTCTTTTCTCTTGCTATAATTTAATTTACAATTGGCCTTAGGGAGAAAATCAACATGATCAAATTACAGCTGGCAAGACTGAAAAAAAATTTTAAAGACATTTTCTGGACAGATACCAACTCATTCATAGTATAAAAAGAGAAAACAGCAAAAGAAACAGACACAGAGGCAGTAAAAAACCAAAACTTTGGGGAGCTACTATTACTGGTATTAGTCTGACATTTGCTCACTCAGGCCAGATGCTGAAGAGCAGTTTTGGATAAGCTCCTGATCTCAAAGGATTTTGCAGCAAAAAAGACCTTGAAACACACTCCAGAATAGGAGTGCACAGAGCTTTTCAAAAAAGCAGGGTCCTTCCCTACCTGCTATGATACTAATCACAGCTTCAATGCCACTGATAATATGTCCCCAAAGACATATTATTTTGTGTGTGTAAAATCACCTAGACTGTCACTGTATACCAAGCCAAGAAAGGAAAATAACTGAATGTCAGCATGATCACTGAGGGTTTCATGTCATGGGTAATACTGGAATCTGGATGAGGACAGCAGTTCCTCAGTCCTCTCTGTACTCAGAGCTTATATATTTTCCCTTACTTGTACACAGATGCCTGCACTGAGGCCATCACTTTGTTAATACAGCTTCATCAATGAAAATTAATATTTGGACAAGACTAAACTTGCATTCCAGATACAACTCATTCTCTGTAATAACAGAAGGCTGAAACACAGGAAACCTCAACCCACATTCCTCTGACTGCCCCATTCCTTCTGAGTGTTTGAGAACTGCTCCCACTACAACTTCCTAACAGCTCTTCAGTTTTTTTGGTCCCTCATTTACCTTCTAGTCAGTAAATCTATTATTGGTAAAATGCATTGGCCTGGGGTAAGCTTATTCCCGTTATCAACATTTCCCCTATTATAAAAAGTATTTAAATGGTGACTAATAGCATTTGTCTTAATCATTTTTGCAATTAACTGTGCAAACCTATCTAGTTGAAAGATATGGAAATAATTAAAGTGGACATTTACATTCTTTTCCATTTTTCTTCTTTTCTTTTTCCCTGTTATCTTTGGCAAGACATTCCAGGCCTGCAAATGCATTTTTCCTGAGGAAAAAAAAAATAAAGAAAAAAAAATCAGGAGTAAAAAACATTTTCAGAAATTACATTAGGAAAATTTTACAAGCTATAAGTCCTCTTTCAGTTGTGCTACATCTTTGTGCAACTCCACGCATCTTTATTAAAGCCAGTCTTTACTGTAAATAAGAATAAGATCTAAAGTATTTTATATATTAATCATCATTCAACTTTTTTATTTGTTTGCATTGCCTAAGTATCTGAGTCACAGGACAAGATCCCACTCTACTATGTTCTGTACAGACACAGGGATTTTGGCATATGCTTCTGGATGCCTGACAAACAGTTGCCTATTCCTGTAAACTAGAAAGAGATAATGATTTTGCAAGAATGATGGAAACGTTTGGTATTGTTTACTCAACCAGAGTCTGCACCCTCTTTCCACTTGCACTCCAACACCTGTGTAAGAGTGTAGATAAATTCCTGGATGAAATGTGGAAAGGCAGCTAGCTTGGCCTTGCAGCTGAGGATGCCCACATATGGCAAGGGCAGGGAGAGGGCCACCATCACCCAAAAGCCTTCCTCACTGTCATCAGAGCAGCAGGAATGAGGGCCCTATCTGAGGAGCTTCAGGCAAGCCAATATGGGAGGTCTTTGTTTCATCCTTTCCCACTGTGCAACTGCAATGTGGAGACCATGCTTGTAGAGATCCAGTCATCAGACACCAAAGGAGATAGTTGCCCTTCACATAAGATATTGGATGGAAACCTGGCATTGCCGCCTATGCCTAGGCCTTGATGAGCTGCAAGGTAGTTCAGTCGTGCAAGGAAATGCGTGGGTACTCTCAAAGACAAGTTGAAACTTGTGACACCACCCCTTCCAGGGTCATCTGCACTGATGAGATGAGAAATAGTTTCAGGAAATGAGACTGATGTGAACTCCTTTAGACATCAGTCCAATCTAACTTTGTCTCTGCTTATTATGGAAAAGAACCTAGGGAGATTAACCTACTGGGCTAACATTAGCTTTTGTGTACCTCCCTCAAGCTTTATAATGAAGGTTAGCTTANACCTGGCATTGTCGCCTATGCCTAAGCCTTGATGAGCTGCAAGGTAGTTCAGTCCTGCAAGGAAATCCGTGGGTACTCTCAAAGACAAGTTGAAACTTGTGACACCACCCCTTCCAGGGTCATCTGCACTGCTGAGATGAGAAATAGTTTCAGGAAATGAGACTGATGTGAACTCCTTTAGACATCAGTCCAATCTAACTTTGTCTCTGCTTATTATGGAAAAGAACCTACTGGGCTAACATTAGCTTTTGTGTACCTCCCTCAAGCTTTATAATGAAGGTTAGCTTAACCTAATAGATATTTTTCCTCTCTATTAGCTGTGACACTTACAGAATTACCAGTTCCTTCTCTGCCATACACTTTTGTTACTTACAGTCCTTTGTAGGGAAAAATGCTGTGTGTGTGAACACATTTCTAGTCAAAGAGGTTTGATTTCTCAACACACTAACATACTTCTTGAAAGATCTGTCTTCCACAGGTTGTGCATTTTGGAACTGATGGATTAAATAGTAATATAAAAAAAATATCTTCTGCTACCTTTTTTTCCTGGAAGTGTGAAGGTCCTGGCATGCTCAGCTAGGACAGTTGTACTGTTTATTTCCTTGGCATTAATTTCACATTAGAAAACCCCAAACAAACCAACAAACAAAAAAAACCAAAACACAACCTAAACACCCCAAATCCCCTTTTTGTCCTATTAGAAAAACTCATCTTCTCAATCCAATCAATGTCAGCAGCAAATCCATAAAAAGTAACAATATATAAAACATGTCATAGATTTGGCTCTAACAGTTTAATTAATTTAGTCCATTTGGGAGTAGATGACGAGGCTTTTTCTTCAGAAACCTTCATTGATTCCTTTTAAATAGTGCTGACACAAGTGGAAGTATTTCAAATTAATGACAGAAAGTTCTGCTCTGGGTCGAGATTCTTTAAACTGTTCAGACTATAATCAGTATTAATCCACCCAGATTTAACACTTATATTAAACATAAACAGAATTAGGAGGTGGTTTTAGTGAGAAATTAAAACAATTAGGAAGACCTTCTATTCTTTTCTTTCCCTTCTCTTAGTGTTCATAGGATTAATTGTCTCACCTGTTCTCTGTGTAATGATAGAAAAAAAACCCACAACTTTCTCAAAGATGTTAAAGAGGAATCCGTGAAGAGAAGATCAAAACTTGGAGGCTACATAAACAACCTAAGTTATTTACCATATACTGCTCTGTGCCTGGAACTGAGAAGGATAAATCAGTTCTTGAAAATAAAAATTTCAATTCCTTTGATTGTGAAAATAATTAATAGCTATTTGCATTATGGTAACAAAGTAGGTTTATTTGTATACACACACAAAAAATGGTGTTGCTCCAAATCTTAAGTCTCTATTCATAAATATACAAAATTAATTTGACTGTTGCTACAATTATTTCATTCATTTTCCAGGGATGGAAGCGGGAACAGCTCCTCAGCTAAGTTTGACACAAAGCACTTGCAAGAGAGAGAAAGGCTAACTTCACTGCAGCTTATTTTATATCCCCATTTCTCACCAGCACCTAACAACAAAAGGTAAAGGCTTTATCATTTTAAGAATATTTTGTTAAGCAGGTTTTCTAAGAAAGCTGCAGTATCTTCATTATTTGATATTTTCTACGTTTGAAAATACTGTCAGGAGCTGAGCTTGAGATGGGGGAGAAATTGGACTAACTGACCTCTCAAGGTCCCTGAAGTACTGCTTCTGATTCACAAACAGAAAAAAACTATTTCTGCTCTCGTCAGAAAAGCTTAAATTGTGAGGAAATTTACATAGGAGGGAAAGGATTTAAAGCTTTGCAGAAGGATTAAAATTTGCTATGAGCTCCAGCATAAAAGTGGTACTGTTAAGTGAAAACCTTTATACAGTTAAACAGCACCCTCGTCCTTTAGAGAAATACCATTTACAGATAAGAGACATGGTCTTCCAGATCAGAGCAAAGGTCACTTTCATGGTGAGCTTGAATGAAGATTTAGGCTTGCCTATGGATTTTCATTTGTTGTTGTACCTATCTGTTTCTCCATTTTCATGGGGGATAATATTTTTACAAGCCTATTGCATTAAGAAAACATGCTTGAAAAGGTGAAGGCAGACTACTGCACAGAGCAATAGGAAGCATGCAGAATTTGAAGTGAGTCAAAAAACTCAGCTGTGCACCAAGGAGAATAACATATCACTGAGATAAATTCCCTTGCTCACACCAGGCAGCACAATCATCCTTCATCACATACTTGGGCTCAAGTTTGCAAAGTGGGTAGCAATTCCAGTTGCTTGCATTTCTGTCACTTTCGACTGACCTAGATTTGAAAGAGGAAAGAAGAGGAAGTGAGGAATGGATACCCAGACCTTAGAATAAACCTCATAGGCGCAAACTTTTGCAAGTCTGGCAAACAGCTATTTTGTGTTGAACAACATGAAGCTGATGCATCAAAGAGCACTGCCATCAGATAATTCAAATTGTATCCTTATAGCTAAGGCGATGAGGCCTTAGACTGACTTCACTTACTGTGATAGAAAAATAAAACCAATGCCTGTACAAGAACAAATAACCGAATAGGTTACCTCAGTTAAGCTACACAAGGATCTGAGGCAACACTGCAAGTGAAAATAAGTTTATTACCAAATACTTGTATCACCTTTGTCTTCTCAGTTCAAATTACCTTTTTCTCCTTTATTAATTCATATATAGCCATGTTTATTGGGAAAGCCTTCAACATGACATTGAAGCAAGGCTAAAACACCTCTATAATAAGATACCTTCCTCCATGAGTCTCTTGTCAGATAAATCATGTTGTCCCCAATTCAAAACTGTAGAAGATGAATCTGTCTTATTGTTTGGTACAATTCAGAATGCAGACTTGTTCTCAAATTATGCTAAAGCTTTAAAGGTTTACCACAAAAGATTCACAGCATAATCTGAATATTCAAGTACTGATACACCTCTCTTGCATCCTTGTTGCATAGGAAATGTTAGTGTCAGTGAATGTATCCTACAATGCCAGCCATCTCACACTCTTTTAAAGGCCTACAGTAAGTCATGAAAATTCATGAGAAGAGCAGCTTAAAAAGAATATGATCTCTCTCTCATGGGAAGATTTTTGAATATTTGTTTCCCTTTGCCTCAAATCAAGATGTTGCTCATAAAATCAGTAACATTCCTTTTAACAAAAACCACATTTCTGCCAGGGAAATCCATGATTTTGTTAAATACATATATATATGTGTGTATATATATGTGTGTATATATATATACACACACATATTCATAGATATATATATAAAACCACTGTCTTGAATATGAAATTTTTGCTTCAAGTAGGTTTGGTAGTGGCAAAAAAAGAATAGAATTAAGGCTGACCCTTTCCTTCCCCTTCTACAGCTACTGCCAGGATTTGGGAGCTTCACATTCTCCTGTACTACTTTAAAAGAAAGGATAAAAATAGCCCTAATGAGCAGCTCTGTAACTACAAGCAGCAAGTATTTCAGTCAGAAGTGTCACTGTTAAGCTTTCAGTGGTTGTTATATATAACAGCAATTTAAAAACATATAGTGTAAAAATGATGAAAGCTACCTTGACAGGGGTGCTTTTAAATCTGCAAGATTTATGGAAATATAAAATAAATATTTAGCATATTGATTTTACATGCAAGGAGGAGTCAAATGCATGCCATTACCAACATCTGTCCTCCCTCCCCCACTTGTCTACAAGGCAACGAAACACACCTTACTGTTGTACACATTCTGTTATTCCTTTGTGTCTGGAGACACTCACATGAATCATCATTTAAGAAAAAATAAATAAAATCTGGTGCATTAATTGTGTGGCATAGAAGAGTTCAAATAGAATTGAAAGCCTGTTCTCATCACCAGATACATTGTGTAGTAGGCAACGGTTTCAAATATTAAATAACTCTGGAGACAAGGGAACAAACAATTCTCTGAATAGGTATGGAGTTAATTGAAGGCTGCCCTATTGTTCTACCACTGTAATCCAAGGCACACCTGCAAGGGCTTCCTTCCTCTTTCAATTCACATACATATTTAGGAAGAGTGAGGGGGAAGAGAAGGTGGGGGTGCAGCAGGAGAGGGTAAAAAAAAGGATACAAAATAAAGGTAAGGGAAGGAAGATGAAAATAAAAAGAATCTTGTTTTTTCCCATCATCTAAAAAGAGTTAATCAAAGTAAAATGTGTGTTGCAATATCAGGGATAGGGGAGGGCTTGGGGGGGGGTGGAGGGGAAATAAGCTTAAGAGATTAAGTGCATAAATGGAATGGAATTTAGCTACATGCCATTACAGTCAGTAATAAAGATTTTTTTTTCCTCCCCCAAACAAATATCACAAATAGAACCAAACAGTAAGGGATAATTTGGGGTGGTAGTTCTGAAGTCCTCTATTCAATGTCAAGAGAATGCATGAACAGTGATGCATGCTATCTGGCTGAGAAAAGGGAATTCTAAAGTAGGCTCCGTTCTTCATGGCCAGACAATTTCTTTTTTGTGTTCTGCCAGAACTCTAATTGTAAAGCCCTTTTCAATCGCACCAATCAGCCATGTCTTTCAAGTTGGCTCCCCCCATTCTATTATTCAACTGACAAGCAGTTATAAAAAGAGAGATTTTTTTTCCACATAGGCAGAAGCTATATGAAGATAAGTGATGCCAGTTACATTTAAATTTAAAAACGAGATTCTTTCATAAAATTGTAGGTTGCTGCCATTCACTCCTTATTTTATCAACTGGCAACTGGTAACACTTTCTCCCCTTAAACAATAATAAAAAGAGATAAGCTAGTGAAATACCTCTGTGTGGGAGTACAGACAAAATAGAATGCTTAAGAAACTGGCAGATTTTAACCAGCCCAGAATAAAAGGATGTAGAATATTTCATGCCATGGGAAAAAGAAAATGACCACCCAATTTTAGAGAGCTATATATCATGTTTCTGTGATTATAAAAAGCTATAGCTTCTGAGACCAATATTGCAGCCAAATAATGGCACATAGTTCACATCTCAAAAAAATTAAAAAATCTATAACATGGAGAGGAAATTAAAGAAGTGTTGGGTGAATTATGTTTACTTTGGTTGGGTGGAATCATATCATCCCCTTTTGGTTACAAAGGTGTCTGAACTTTCTGAAGCCAGATCCTTCTCTTAACCTGAACTAGTAAATGATTCATTTGGTTTCAGTGGTCTTATATGAGATAAGATCAAGCAAAGATTAAAAACCAAGCAGAAGCTGCCAGTACCTTTTACAACTTTGTGTGTGTAATTTTCTTCCACACAGTATTCCCAGATTATAGACAGTCCAGAGAGGTCTGCAAGACAGAGCTCCAGTAAAACAAAACAGATGATTAGGGGCGATTCTATCTGCTTTCAACCCTCCAAGGTAAGATCAGCTGCTTCTGACCACTTTTGGATACTTGAAAATGTTAGACTGTTCATCCTGCTGACATGAGAAAAAATGTATTTGGTTTTCTGCATTAGTTTAATACAGCCAATAAGTAAGATGTAGCATTAAAATAGGTTGGAAAGTTTTTTCAGGAAAAGAATTAAAAGTATAAGAAAAGGCTACTGCTGGACCCCATAGCAAAACACTAAATTTATTGGAAGAAGACAAAAGGCGTTATCCAGTCTGAAAAGAGACCAGAATTCAGGCAGACCATAAGGGAAGAGAAATTCCAGGTGGTATAGTTACAGAAAAGCTCTAGTTGTCATATGCCCAGTCATAGTATGCAAACCAAAGGAGCAGAGACAGTTGGAGAGTGATGTATCATGGAAACCAAAACTCATAATACAGACCAAGTTGTCAAGGGGCGAGTATATTATATCTTAATGCTCAGGATATACCATATCCTAAGCAAAGAAAAACTTCAGACAAATGCCTTTGATATTTTTTTTACAAAATATCCAAACAAAAAACCCCAAACATATGAGGGAGGGAAATCTAAACGTTTCAAGGACCTTAGGATTTCAATATGACAGAGAAATAGTTCAGTCATAACATTCTTCAAATGCAATTCTGAATATTTTATTCCAATGAAAGTATGCAGTGAGAGTATGCATCCCCACAAAAAAAGAAAAATAAAACTAAACTAGCCCAAACCATTAAAAATCCAAATGAATCAAAATTAAATGTTTATATTCCTGCATTTCTAGGGTTAGCTTGCTGCATGATGGTAAAGCCAAAGAGAAACAATTCATCCAAAACTATAAAACAGGTCAGTGCAGACCCAAAAGCATAACATTCCTAGTTTGTCCTTTAACTATCAAACAGTCACTCTGCAATCAGCCAGAATAACCTTACTTGCTACTTTTCATTAGAAATTGGTTTCAAATGTCTTCCTGCAACTCTCACCCTTTGTTTTATCCAAGCAGAATGTATGACTATCACATAAGCTGTTATTGAACTAGACAGAGACATAGAAAATTGTATTCTATGGGTAAAAAACTCAAGTCAGATACACTACAAATTTGGAAAAAGCCAGGCATGATTGATTGACTGGTTATTCGTCTGAACCCACTAGGAAATACATTACTTTACCAGTATGCCCTCATTTCAGGAGTGCTATGGATCTTGGTTTAAGTAAGCTATTTTTCCCTCAAGAGTTCTTACTTTATTAAGCAAAATTTTCTTGTACTGAAGCAAATTCCTAGCAGAAATTAGCCTGTGAGACTTCATGATTCTATTTTGCTTCTCAGCATCTCTCTGGTGGCTGTGTGTGTGTTTTCTGGTTAGCTTTCCACACCATTTTTGGGTGCTTAGAACAACTATTTATCTCTATGCATCAATGAAAAGCCCAGGTATCTGACTGGACTTGCAGGTTTCATTAACTGGAGAATCATCTGAAAAGTAGTTGGTTCAGTATGTCAGTCTCACCCCACCTTTCCAGGGCTAGAGACCTAACAGATGGAATCTGTAGTTACACAAAGCAAGTTCATAATGAGCAACTAGCTTACAGATCTTTTCAAGGCTCTTCTTCACTTGTATATCCCATTCAGCACTTCAGCATCAGCTTAGTGCCTGCCTTGTTTTTTTAAGTTTTCTAAGACTGTGAACATCTTCCTCTGCACGTGTAGTTCTGTGTACTTGTGACGGTTTGACATTCAGCATGTGCTGCACCTTATCATGAAAGGTCCCTAGTAGTCTGCTGAAATATGATGGTAGTACAATAGATTGAATCTTGTCAGTACACCAGTTTGGAGAAGCAAGATATCTTATGCCAATTGACAGATGATGAGCACAAAGATTTTTTGTGTGTGAATGGAAGCCATCAGGGAGAGGGAGGAAAATCTGTCTGTTAAAAAAAGTTAGACCAGAAATTAGAATATAAATCTTAAAATATGGAAAACTGCTTAATGAATGTGTGTTATAAGTCATTAAAATCAAATTTTTGTTTCTGTAGCTATGGCTCTCTAGAACGACCTTCCTAATAAACACACATCAAGGAAGGACACAGTGCTGCCAAAATTTGAGACTCAAGATCTTAGCTTGTCCTAGATCTGTAAGAGGCAGGTGAGAGAGACTCTGGTTTTGCCATTTTTGCAGCTAAGACCCCTCAGTGCAGCTTCATACCACCCTGAAGCCAGAATAGCCAAGTGACCACATCACAGAACCAGGGAAGCACATTGCCCCTCAGCATTAACAAACTCATACCTTCTGTGAGAAAATTCATTCATGGGTTGGGAACATCAGCTACAACAGCTCCCAGACCAGCTGTTCTCTCACTTGTTAGTGGCAAAAGAAATTCATAGGAGTTGGCTGAAGATCAAACTTGACAAATTTTAAGTGTGTTTCACTATTACTGTCAGATTGAGAAGGAGGTGTGTTACAGCTGCAAAAGGACCAGAAAGCTTTAACAGAACGATACAAGCCATCCATCAATAGCAGATATGGAATAACCCATCCAAAAGAGAATTTATCAGTATAATTTGATTTGTTGTCTAAATGATATGGAAATATTTACCCAGATACATTTAATCATGTTGATATTTTCACTATACATAAACACATACAATGCTTTCTATAATCCCTCTTTCAATCCACCACTGACTACGGCAATGATTTCCACAAAGAAATCATGATCTGTGTGAAAAAATATAGCTCGAATAACTGCTTGTGAATGCCATTGGGTAACCTTTGCTTACACTTTGAAAAAAAAACAGATGAGCAAAAGGTCAAGATCTGCCTTTTACACTTAGTTTGTATACATTATAGTGTTTCCTCATCCATTTCCTCTGACAGATTTTTAAAACTCTCTCTTGACAGGCAAATAGATATTTTCATACAATTTCAACAAAATTAGATTCACATGACAGCCTTCTTAATGCTGACTAACAAGCATGCTAACCATGCTTATGCATTTCAAGCAAGCACATGTGACTATTTTGTAGTCCAGAAGCATTAAGAGAGGGCCACAGATAGCATTATTTGCTATGTCCTGTGCCCATTTTCTTTTTCAAAGCCTATAAACACTGTGTCTGTCAAACCCTGACAGTGTAGTAGCATGGTATCAGAATTTCTGTACAATGAGCAATTGAATGTCATTTGAAAGTGGAGTATTTTAATTAACATGATTCTAGACACCACCAACCATCTTAAAACTGCGCAGAGTAGTCGTGGACAAATTGTATTTGATCAGTATTCAAGAAAAAAAATAAAGTCTTGCAGGGACACTGTATTCTATTTAAAATTATCATTTTGCTCCATTTTCAAGCTATGAATTTGTTACAAATACCAAGCCACATCTCCCTGTCATGTCTAAAAATATTGTAACAAAATTATTATTTATTTTTTTTAAGACTGTACTAGCTGATTATGCTTGTCCTTAGTGTTAATATAACTATCTTTGTGTACACACAGTGTTAGAAACTGTTTATAGACATGGAAAAGGAGCCAATGGGACCCTTTCACATTTAGGTCACTGCTGCAGAGTTAAATCAGTGCTATGAACTTTTGAAATTCCCAGCTTCAGAGTAGCTGGGGAAACAATTTAATGAGCATCCTTAGTAATAACGGAACCCGATTTATGCAAACAAATAATGTTTAATAAAACAATTACATCATGTTTAAGAAACAGCTGTGGCAGCAAGTATTCTGTGGTTACTTGTGCAATAAGGAAGGTTTAAGAAAGAAGAATTAGGCACAAAATGTTCAGTAAGTCTCAATTTTTTCTTCCTTTTTCAATAGCATAGCTTGAATAATGTAAACCTAAAGGCATTTCATAATAGAATGTTACATTTCTGTTTGTGGATGGCATTTAAAAAGAAAAAAAAGTTAATCTCTATTGCACCAGAGTAATACAGTACTGACCATTTTGTGTATGCATAAACATGCATATGCGTATGAACAGCAGATGCTATGATTATGAATGCTTTCCATTGATCTGTTTTCTTTCAGTAAAATCCCAAGCTAAACATACGGACACATATAGTCACTATAAAAAGAAAAATCACACAGCAGTATGAAGCTGTGGCAACTCTCACTGAGGGCAATGAAGGAGCTGTTTGGAAGCGCTTTATCCCAGGGCAGAGGAGTGTGTGCTGCAGACCCAGCACTTTAATTCATACGGTATCAAGGACTGTATACTGTGAGGATGCCTAATAAAGTTAGGGCTTGGCTTCCAACTCTGTAGCACTACACACAGATGCTTTCAGGAGCCAGTGCCAACAGGTCATCTAACCCCCTGAGAGAGCTAGAACAGGCTTTTAAACATGCACCACACAGAATAAAGTGCAAAACTGACACTCAAGAAACCACATGGTAGCTGCAGGCTCCAATGACTGGTTTTATTTTGGTGGCATAGTAGTATGGTGTAAGACCTGCTTTGATATCTCAAATTTTGACCTGTTAAAACTTTGAACATTTTGGAAAATAAAGGAATCTTAATAAAAAAAAGGAGAATTTTCATTAAATTAAATATCACATTCTTCTATCACTAAGTAGAATAAATCAATTTGCAAACCTTTTCATATTAAGGAGAGAAATAGGGTATGAGCATCCAACCAATTTTAGCCATCTTCTCAACAGAACCAACAAAACTGATTATATCCACTAGACTTCTAAGGTGACTATCTTAGACTACATATCACCCTCTACAACTTTACACTTGACAAGCAGAGTTGTCATTTTTACAGCTGTAATCTAAATAATATAATAACATGCCACATGCTGCCAAGGACACATTATAATGGACTATTAAAAAAAGTTAAAAATATTTTTAAGAAAGAAATTTCCTGCTCAAGTATATATAGCATTTGACTTGAAAAGGAATTTTCTTTCAGAATTATTCTAAAATGAAAATGAAATTTCTATCAAAGCATGTTGATACTTCACGAGCAGGAAAATAGTCTCAGTTCAGACAAAACATTTTGGTTTGTTGAACTGAACCAACACATGCTATGTATTCAACTTTGGAATCTGCCAATTTCTGGTGACAAGATGCTTTACAGAGCTGTTGTTTTGATGCCCCATGCACCTGGTCCCTCCTGCAACCTGACCTTGGCTGACCTGCATTTCCTATGATATACCACACAACCAGTCCCCTGAAGCCCATAGGGACACAATAATATTTCTCTTGATTCTGTCTTCACCTAGATTTGTCCACTCTTTCATCCTTTTCTTTTTAAAGTGCCCCAAACTAGAAAGCTCTCACCTTGACTGCAAAACTTTTTCCACCATGAAGAAAACGAAAAAAAAGCCGTTTTTCCTGTTTCCCTACTTTCTGTAAAAACTAATGTTTCTTCTCCTCAGTCTGCGTTAGTTTGCTTTTGCTTTCCTAGTGTTTGTCTGCAATCCCAATTTGAGCTTGTTGCCTCTCCAAGCAGCTAACCAATCAAGGTAAGTGCAAAGGTGGCATTTCTGGTCTCACAGAGGTTGATGAACTTCTGCTGCACATTCAAATTCTCTTGCAATCACAGTAAAAAACTCCCAGTAACACATAGTGGTCTTTAGGGATTGAGATGACCCATGGATGGGCCTAGGAGAGGGTTTCAGCGTCAAGATTATTTTGGCACAGCAATTTTTGAAGTCATTCCATGCCCTGCCATTCATTCATTTCTTCTCCTTTAGGGAAGGTTGGGAAGCAGAATGAAGTCTGGATTCCACATAATGTAAGGTACGCAGTCATTCCTTTTGACATAAAAAAGTCATTCATTGCCTTCTCCCACTGTGACAATAATATGGAGCAATACGCAAGGCTCATTCCTTCCTCCTCTGGACAAACTGTACCTCGCTTGGCAACACAAAGACAAAGGAAAGTCTGTTCTTCAATTAAGAAATTATAAATGTGGTAATGTAATCAAGCATCTCATTCAAATAGAATGCTTCAACAACCAAAGCAACTCTAGAAATGAAAGCTTTGTCGATATTTCACAGGGCAACAACTAGTGACTCATAGGGTCTCGGAAAATTGATGTTGCATTCAGTTAATGGCTGCTATTTGTTGCCTGTTTTTCCTCCCACTCATACAGTCCGCAGTAGTACTCTAGCTTCATCACGGTATCATCACTCTACCACTGATGTAGATAAAGCATGGAAAAATTAGATGTAGAAGAGGAAGCCTGCTTGAAATAATTTGGTAAATGAGATACCAAGGAAGTTGGACCAAAAAAAAAAAAAAAAAAAAANCTCTTGGCAGTTTGTTTTCCAGATTGTTTACCACGCGTTGCACAAACATAGCTTTAAAGGACAATTGCACTTGAAGGCTTGGCTGGAGGCTAAGGAGCCATTGTGACTAGTGCTGAGTTGGACCAAAAAAAAAAAAAAAATCATGTTTTCTTGCCCTGTGGTTTGAATAGAATATATACACTTAATCAAGCCGAGTTCCCCAACACAGTGTAAGGAAACAAAAACCACTGTTACATTATAGGATAATACAGGGCTTAAATGAGAGGATAAAAGCTACATTAAAAGTAAGCATTAGTATGTACTGGTTACACACCCCTGTACAGAATGAAGTCTTTCCATACACTTGAAAAGGTAAATTAGGATTAGCAAACTTTGGTTTAACTACTGTGCAAAATGTTAAGGTTTCGGGTCCAAAACCTTAAAATAAGCCGCGAAGAATGAACAGCTGACATAAAGCTACAGGCAAGAAAGGAATCATTTTTGTTTTCCATGGTTTAAAAAAAGAATAAAAAAACCATATCTAGTATTAGGAATCGCTAGTCTAATGAAAGAAATGCTTGACTGGAAGCAGTTTATTTACCCACTACTGTAAAGCACTATATTACCAAAACTAAGTAGAAAATAATTTGGTTTCAGAAAAAAAATAAGTGGGCTTGGTGATAGTTTGTTTTTTGTGTGTTTGTTTGCATGTGTGTGCACGCTTTTTTCTATGTTTTTTTCCCCTAATTTAATTTTTTATTTTAAAACTTCTAAAAACCTAACCCCCTCACTCTTTTAAATACCTTTCAAAAAGTATTTTTAACCATTCTACAATTCTATTCTCCTAATTGTTTGTTTTCAGCAATAGGAACTTGAGTCTTCACTGCAAGAAAGAAAATTGGTGTGTAGGTGAAGAGTTCTCTCACCTNATACCTTTCAAAAAGTATTTTTAACCATTCTACAATTCTATTATTCTTCCTTCTTAGTTTGTTTTATTGAAATTAAAAAAAAATAGTTTGTTATTGAACAGAGAATAGATTAAAAATGGTATTTTTTTCCACAAGATTCTGTGCAGTTGCAAAAATGCCTTTCTTTTAAAGAAACTCTTCAAATAATTCAGTTCCGATTCAGACTATGGATGAGTAAATACCAAACAACACATTGAAATACTCAATAACTTCCATATGTCCTTTTATAGGAAGCCATCACTGGTATGGAAATAAATTAAATACATGTTTGATAAGCACAACAGGAGGAGTTTAAAACTCATTAACACTTAAGGTCTGGGTAATTGACTTAGGGGCACTTTCTGAGGATTCAGATTACCATAGCCTTCCCAAACTGGCACATCTTGCTTAGAACAAGGAAGCATTAAAATGGAATCACTGCTGAGTTTTGAAAAAAGTCTTGTATTTATTACAGGAGGGGCTAAGAGTGGGGGAAAGAAGAACAGAGATATGACCTTTTGTCATAGCAGTGAGAAAAACTTAAATGCAGTCACCTCATATTAGAAAATGAAGAGAGCTTAATTTGAACCTTTAAGGTTTAATTTGCCCTTTTTTTTTTGTATGCAAGATAAGGAGCAAAACCCAACCAAACAAAAACAACCCTTTGCTCACCAAAATGTAGAATCAGCATAGATTTACTAAGACTTAGATTTCAAGAAAAGACTCTCCTAGGCTTTGTCCAGAAAAATAAAAGGATTTTGTAAAAATTCGCTTCACTGTAAAATTGAGTTCTTTGGACTTTGTTAGTTCTCTTCATGCCAAAAGAAGGTCCTACCTTTTATTTGTGAAGTGAAAGCAAATTCCAGCTAAAGAACATGAAAGTATAAAACTTGCTAGTCTTTTGTATCTATTTGATTTCTCACCTAGAACTTCTTTCCATTTTGTGTTTAAAAAAAAAAAAAAACAAAAAAAAAACAAAACA
>NDXB01002584.1:242799-260292 GCA_002631895.1 Agapornis roseicollis
AAAAAAAAAAAAAACAAAAACAAAAACAAAAACTTTCAACATCATTATATGATATACCCAGCCAGCTTGCATTAAAATAATAAAAGTCTACAGGATCCAAAGCTATTTACAGGAATTCTTGTACCTACTACACTGTGCAACCAATACTGTATACAGAAGAATGGCTGCATGAGGAAACACAGCAGAACTACCCAGCAGGACCATCAGGCATGAGCAACACCTTACTCAAATGTGACTGAAAAAGAAATAAAGAAAACCAAACAACACCAGACAACATAACCACAAATTCCCACAAGCACAAATATTTCCTAATCCTCATACAGGACTTTAATTTCTAACCCCAGATTACCACTCCACTTTAGCTAACAATTCTTAAAATTAGCTAGATTTTCATAAAACCAAACAAAAGACTCAGCCAGTCTGAAGAAAATTAACAAAAGAACTCTACCATTTACATCAAGAGCAGGTAAGAACAAATTAAATGAGCAACATCATTCTCTCCACCTTAGCTGAGGCAAGATCACCTATGATCTCTCACTGACCTCTAAGCTCCCTAATTTGCTGTCTGCTGCTATTTAAGTCTTTCAGCTGGAACTTATGCCTGACAACTGATTCTTCACACCTGCATACTACTTCCCACATTATTAAGATACCACACTATTTTTCATCAACTACTTACCCAACCAGGGTAAAAATAAAAGAATATGGCCTAAAGCAGAGTAATAGAATACTTACTCCTCATCTTGTTTATTATTGCTTATTGTGATTTATGTTACATATTCATAAAATATAAGGCAGTGATAGTACACGCATTGTAGCAACCAGTCCATAAAGACATAAAATGAGAATATCTTCACTGGGGGAGAGAGGGAGGAAGGGGGAAAGAAACAACAACAAAGACAGCTGAAAAATCTTTGTCCTGATTGGCATGCTATCAGTGCCAAATTTCAAAGCATCAAGAATTGTTTAAACTCCCAGCTGCTACAGCAGAAAAGCATGAGACAAGAAGATTAATAAAAGTCAGAATAGAAGAACATAAAAGAGAAAATGCAAAGTCAGAATGTGTTTTGTGCCAATATGAGCAAAATTAGAGTAATAATTTGGATAGGTTATAGGCCAGAGATAAAAGCCTGATAAATTCCAAGAAAACTAGATTACTGAGAAAGCTATTTGAAATTAAAAAGCAACATAAATCAAAACTGGATGAATGACAGTTGGATAATATTATTGAACTGATTAAGTTGTCTTTTAGTTAGTTAGAATAGTGTGGTAAGAAAAAGATATGCTTTAACTATGAAAGATTTGTACAGCCATAAACAAAACAACTGATAAACCTGATGTGAATTTCTTCCTTTATTTGATCTGTTTATTACTGCTATAATGCTTTTTTATATGATTATTTGAGAAACTCTTCATAAATTATTCGAGTTTTGATAGCAGATGTACTTATGACTATGTCAATTTTGAAATTATTTGCCTATGACAATTCAGCTGAATACTGAATTAGTTTTCTCTAGAATTGCTTTGCATGAAATACCAGTATATTCCCAGTCATATTTCTTAGCAGTCAGGCTTGCAAGAAGTGTGGCTTTTAAATGAATTGTAGAGAATATGAATAATCAGCAATTTTGACTCCAATAAATATAAATATTTGCATCCCAAACCATTTTCATTTGTTCATATTAAAAAAGCATCACATGACTCATCAATTCAAAATATGCCAACAACATACTTCAAACTCTGCATATAAAATAACCATAACTGTTCTTCAAACCTTCAGCAGCCTATGAATTATTTGCAAATTATTTTCAAAGAATAAATATATTAGAACTAATTGTAGAGTTCAGAGATAATTCACAAACATAAAAAAGAAACTTAATTATTTGTCATTATCAATTATTTCCTCCAACATTTTCTGTCAGCTTTAGTTAACATGAAGCAATAATGGTAATAAGAACGAGATATGTAATATTTATTTCTTCCTGCGCAAATCAGAGCAATGCTCAAATGCTATAGCTTTTGACTCACTTCTGATCCAGCTCTTTCATATGCTGCCAAAAGGTCAGAATAATTTTGAGTGTTAATACCCTCTGTGATATAAAATTTAGGCATAACTTGAATAATCTCTTGTTCTAAAGAAGGTAGGCATTGAAGTAACCAAGCAACTGACCACACAGATGTGCAGTCTAACAAGAAAGATCATGCTTCACTGTTAAGAAAGGTGATCGTAATGGGAGGTTTTTCTAAAATCATCACAGAAGATACAACATTTTGTATTGCATAGTTCATCTGCCTTGATACTTAGAATCATAGAATAGTTAGGGTCGGAAAGGACATTAAGATCATCTAGTTCCAACCCCCCTGCCATGGGCAGGGACACCTCACACTAAACCAGGCCATACTAACCTTTGTCCAGCCTGGCCTTGAACACTGCCAGGGATGGAGCACTCACAACCTCCCTGGACAACCCATTCCAGTGCCCCACCACCCTAACAGGAAGGAATTTCTTCCTTATGTCCAATCTAAACCTCTCCTGTTTAAGTTTGAACCCGTTACTTCTTGTCCTGTCACTACAGTCCCTAATGAAGAGTCCCTCCTCAGCATCCCTATAGGCCCCCTTCAGATACTGGAAGGCTGGTAGGAGGTCTCCATGCAGTCTTCTCTTCCCCAGGCTGAACAGACTCAACTTTCTCAGCCTGTCTTCATATGGGAGATGCTCCAGTCCCCTGATCATCCTTGTGGCCCTTCTCTGAACTTGTTCCAACACTTCCATGTCCTTTTTATGTTGAAGACACCAGAACTGCACACAATACTCCAAGTGAGGTCTCACAAGAGCAGAGTAGAGGGGCAGGATCACTTCCTTTGACCTGCTGGTCACGCTCCTTTTGATGCAGCCCAGGATACGCTTGGCTTTCTGGGCTGCAAGCGCACACTGCAGTCGACTCATGTTCATTTTCTTATAGACCACCACGCCCAAGTCCTTCTCCGCAGGGCTGCTATGAATCTCCTCTTTCCTCAACCTGTAGCTGTGCCTGGGATTGCTTCGACCCAGGGATAGGACCTTGCACTTGGCATGGTTAAACTTCATGAGGTTGGCATCAGCCCACCTCACAAGCGTCTCAAGGTCCCTCTGGATGGCATTCCTTCCCTCCAGTGTATCCACCAAACCACACAGCTTGGTGTCATTGGCAAACTTTCTGAGGGCACACTCAATCCCACCGTCCATGTCAGTGACAAAGATGTTAGACAAGACTGGTCCCAACATTGATCCCTGAGGGACACCACTTATTACTGGTCTCCAGCCGGACACTGAGCCATTGACCACAACTCTTTGCACGCGGCCATCCAACCAGTTCTTTATCCACTGAGTGGTCCACCTATCAAATTGTTGTCTCTCCAATTTAGAGACAAGGACGTCGTGTGGGACAGTGTCGAATGCTTTGCACAAGTCCAGGTAGATGATGTCAACTGCTCTATCCCTGTCCATCTATGCTTATCATCGATGTATGACAGGTTCTTTATTGTGACTATTCATACACGTGTGCACAGAGGACTAGTACTTCATCCATTCTGGGCTACTGCCTTGGTCTGATCTATGTATTTTATGCAAATTATATATATATATTATTATTTTATTATATATATATATTTATATATATTATTTTATATATATTTTATTATATATATTATTTTTATTTTATGCAAATTATATATGTATTATAAATATATATTATGCAAATATATAATTAATAAATAGGGTGCAAGCAGATGATGATTATGACCATGAAACAGTTTTGGCACTACTTTACTGTGATTCCTACTTGACAGCTGTTCTCAGCACAACAATATTTATGGTGCTAAGGAACAAATCACCATGGACATTCATCCTTTTAGGGGAAGGACAATGGATGCAAAGATGAACACAACTGCTTATCAAGCTGATGTACAATATGCAGCTATCACAAACTGAGTCACTATTTGCTGGAAAGTGTGAGGGCTCCAAGGATTACATAATGTGAGTACTGTAGCTCTAAGAGTATTTATTTTTGTTTTTACAGGAAGCATTTTCATCAACTACCTATTAATGTTTAAATACAGTAATTGGGAACAAAACCTTTCTTAATTGATCTCCATTCATCTGGCTTTTTTCTTCATGAAATAGCTCTTTTGAAATCTCATTAAGTCACATGAACAGCTGCACCAAGTTGTTATGGCAACTGGAATTTAAAAGTAAATTAATTTTGCCACAAGGTGTTATTAAGACCAGGTAAGAATGGCCTTGAATAATAATAGCTCTTTACTGTTTGGTGAGTATATTATATCTCAGACTTTAACACTGGGCTTTGCTTAAACCAACACTTTTTTATTAATACAGCAGCAAACTTTAGAACAAATGGAAAAGAAATGATTTTAGTTTTTCTTAAATTAGACTTTCAAGCCAGCATCATCATATCTTAATAGCAGGTATTCTATACTTGATGCTTAAGTAGCTTGCAGTGTGCCTACTAAAATCAGAAAATATCACTTTTCCAAAATGGCATAAATCTAGAGCAACCCTGCTGATTTCACTGGTAGTTTAAATGTATAAGAGGGAAAAAAAGAAAACAACCCAAAACCAAAACAACGCCTCCCAAAATACACACAAAACCAAACCAAACCAACAAAACTGAAACATAAACTACCAAAAAAAACCCCACACCAACAACAAAACACCCTACCAAATAATCTCCTACTGTTTAAAGAAGGATTTTATCCTCCAGTGTAAAAAAGCTGTCCAGCTCTATCCCAGAGTGATGTCTGCTATATCCACCTATTGTCATTGGGCTTGTACCTCCCTTACTTGAGTAGCATGATATTTTCTCCAAGAAATACTCTCTTAGGAGCCATAGAATAAAATGAGGGCAAAAATGTAATCACAGTTAATAATGCACTTAACATAACATGCTTTTTGTAATTTTTGATTTTGGAAAACATCAGAACCTGCCAAGACAGTAACTCTCTTCAGAGGTAAGTGATAGTTCTGTTTGTAGCATTTCTATCCCAGTGGATGTGACACCCAGGAGGCACAGCTTACCTCTCAGATCCAGGTTGGTATCTCAGTTCTGCACCATGATCTAACAAACATTTTCCCTGGGGAAGTGAGGTTCCACATTGCATAGCAATCCTGATTTTGATGCACTCATGCCCTCTGCCCCTTATTTCTGCCATTCTGTAATGACAGAACATGTCAGCTCCTGATTATGTGAAATTTAAAATAAATACATTTTTTTCACATTTTTAAAAATAGTGGGATTGATGCTTTGATTAGCTTGCTGTGTAACTGTTATGGGAATATTACAGAAAGAAGTGACTCCCCCAAAAGCCAGAGAAGTGTCTGAAGTTGAAAGCCTCATCTCTCTTTGAGTAAATGAGAAGCAGGCACCTCCAAATAGCAATTATGAATGCTACATTATACAACTGATACTTCAATCAAGTGCTCTGAATCACCACTTAAAAGCACCAATTTCCTTTCAATAAACATACAGAGATATTGCCAAAACTTTTAGAGAGCAAATCTCCTGTCCTCCTCTTTGCTCCTCAGTTCTTCTGAGGCATATAACACTCCTGCGAGTATTACAGGGACAAACATTTTAGACACTGTCAGTTGCTGAGATATTGTGATAGTGGAGAAAAAACATTATGGGGTATGTCTACATTGACATTTGGGATTAGGCCTGAAGATCTCCCTCAGCCTACTTATTTAGTGGTGGACTTGACAATGTTAGCTTTGCAGTTGGACTTGACAATCTTAAAGGTCTTTTCCAACCTTAATGATTCTGTGGTTCTATTTGGATGACCAGTTTTAGCTCCACAGAGTGACAGGAATACACATTCAGATGTGGGGTGTTTTTTCCATCTTGCTCTGCAAATGGATGGGGTAGACAACAGAGATAATGATTCAAATCAGTGAAGATAAAGGTTATGACATAATTAGGAAAAAGTATGTCATTGTGCCTTCTTCACCCTGGAATACTCTGTTATGGGTTCCTGCTAGCTTGCTCAGATGTAGCATTCATAACTTCGGCCTTTCTGGTTTTAATTATTCTTTTCCCGCAGGATGAAAAATTTAGCTTATAGAGAATTTTGCTTTTCTTCTGTCTCTGAAACATTGGAGTCTAGTGATAGTTGGAAAGAAGCTGCAGGTTCATGTCCTGGTAGTCTTATTGACATTTGATACCCTCAAATCTTAGGATTAAAGCAATCACCTCTTTGGATGGAAGTAAAAAATATCACCTTAGGGTCAGATATGTGGAAGTTATTGCTTTTCTCTTTTGATCTCCTTTGTATGACTTCCCTCTTAGCATCACTTGGAAGGTTTCTCTAATAAAACATTTACTGATTAGATTCTTAGTCTTACTTCATCTCCTTCTGTGGCAAATTATAGTTGTGAATTGTAGTTTTGTGCTTTACGGCTATTCTTTACTATATGCTGCTGGTATATATTTTTTAAGTCTATGATGTCTGTTATATGCTGTGTAGAAGAGGATCCTTCTAAAGTAGACATTTACTGAATATCTTTCTCCCCATTCCAGGGAAGTGGATTCAGTGACCTGCAAGGTTCTATCCAGTCCAACGTTCATATGTCCCATCTGGTGATTAAAAAATGTCAAATATCACTCCAATTTAGTATTTTATCATTAGAAATGTTTATGAATTGTGATTTTCAACTAAGATGTTAATATAGATGGCCCAAATATTTTTGATGGAGACTTCAACTTTGGGGAGCTCAGCTTGATTTCAGGGTTTAGATTCTTATTCTAAATTGTTAGAAACTGAACCTGGAAATAACTGAAAATTAGTACTTTGACATAAAGAAACCATTAAATTCATGCTGGTGCATATCTGCATAAATGATCAGCTTGGTGTTTAATTTAATTTCAATCAGTGAATGTTCAGTAATTTTGTAGCAGTTTATGCACTTGAGAAGGAAGTCTGACATAAGGTAACCAGATTGTTGCAATATAAAAGACTCCAGGTCTGGTCCAACTCTAGTTAAAATCAGTGGAAGCTTTCCAAATGGAAGTTGGATGAGACCACAATAATATAAATCCAGACTGAATTCAACAGACTTACTTAAGATTCACACAGTTAAAAAGTGAGACTAGAATTTTGCCCCAGTGTTTTAACAGTCACAGTAGAAGGCACTGATGTTTCACCTTAGGTGGAGTTTTGCTCTGTAACAGTGATTCACAGATATCCTGCTTAGTCATTGAGGGACCACATCATCGATGTAAGCATACTTCCCTCAGTGCCTGCTTAGGCAGTCAGCATCGCAGTGACTAATTTCCTTTGTGAGTCTAACAATGGGGAACTATGGAAAATCAGCAAAATTACAGAAGTTAACTTTCATACAGGTAGCGAGTAATAAGTGCAAAAGATTGAACTCCACAGAAAGCACTTACTTGGGGAAGCTCTGGCCAGTCCCACTTTATCAGAGAAAGAATAATCTATCAAACAAAAAACCAGAACTATATGGGAGGAAATTTATTACAAGTTTTAAGCAGGAAGTAATAAAGTACATAATATAAATAGAGCAGATAAGCAAAGAACAGTCTCAGACTAACCACGTCACTTTAGTAAATTCCATTAGATGACTACTTTCACCTTTAAGTAACTATGTGTTTTTAAAATCCTGGCCCTAAAGCACTCAGGTTTTATTGAAAGTGAATGGGACTTGGGCTTTTAGGTTACTCAGGATTTCTCAGAAATTTCACTCACCATGCATACCTTTGGAAAAGGGTTTGCATGAAGTCCTATAAATCAAGGAAAACTCAGAATAACTAATGTGGAACTTCAGCACACAGTAAGAGAAATTGTAGTAAGTGTCCCCAAAGGAAAAGGCTTGGAGGAGAACCTTAATATGTAGATGCTCTCAAAACCCTCTTAAGACATATATTTAACTGTGATGTTACAATTAAACACATGAAACACAACTTTATGCCTGTAAACAGCATGTTCAGCACTCAAGCATGAGAGGAGAAAGGAAGTTCAGTGCACTGTTTTGATTTTCTTTGGTATTCTTGGAAGTAAGCTGTTTCAGATTCATCTTTGTTCTGCTTATCTCCAGAAACTTAATGGGCTGCTTACATATGCAATCTTGTCTCCATCTTTCCTCCTTAGCATCAATAGAGGGAAGGCTAATTGCATATCTCCATCTTTTCCATTTGTTATACAAAAAATTGGCTATGTAGCATACCCACCCTATGACCCTGTGGTGGGTTCTGCAAGTACAGTATCCCGGATAAGTTCATACTGAAGTTAAATATGTAAGGAAATACATTATTATATCATAAGAACTACAATCTAGAAGTTATCATTCTGGGAATTTCACACTATTCCATTTATTTGACATAGCAAATTTAAGTATAATTTCGATGCTTTGCTCATGTACTTAATGGTTTACTAGAAGGCCTAAAAAAATCTCTCTTTAGTGGAGTGGTAGAACTCAGAAATTTAGAAGTCCCACTGTAAGACCCACCATAACAGAAATCTGTAAGTAACACAAACATGTTTATATACATGTTTGAATCAAAATGTACTACAACCATTAATTTCAAATATTGAATGTAACAGGCATTAGTTAATATCTCCTATTAGCTTATTCCTAACTTTAGATACTGAAATATTTACCTAGTTGCTGGGTGTAATAGCTCTTTAAGACCTAGTATTATCCAACACTTTTATACACTACCTGCTCAACACTGATGTCAAAATTTCTGCAACTTTTCATTTAAAATATGGCTTTTCACATGGTTTTCTATTAGGATAATACTTTCAGTCATCTTTGGCTTTCCATGGCAGGGTATTTTATGTTTCATTCAGTGTCCATGCTCAAGTGTCCATGAGAGTCATACTTTGCCAATTTTTGTAAGTTCCTGTCTTATGTTCATAAATGTGGTATGTATGATACACCAAAGATTATGAGATACAATGAGGATTTATCTATTCAGGACATGCATCTGTTCCCAAGGACATGACTTTTTTTAGAGAAAACTGTTTGAACCTGAGACAGTCTTTGAGGTATGATACATTGGCTGTAAGAAGTCTCAGCCTCTATATGGCACTTTTCTTTGTTGTTTATTCCACACACATAATTTTTCTAGATAATTTATTAGAATCAGACTTTAAGCAATTTAGATGCAAGGAAACTGCTTGTGTGCTGTAAAGCTCAGGTTATAGGAACAAAACTCACAAGGCTGTCTTAGATGCCACGCATTTCTTATACACTGTGTTCAGGGATGTCAAGATCTTCTACAGTGATTCACAGCTGCTAACACATTCAGCCAGTCTATTTGAAGTTCTGGAGAAAAATATATTTCAGAAAACATTTCCTTCTTGGACTTAGTACTTATCTGATAGTTGCAGCTGGCCATCTTTAAGACACTGGGTTTCAGTGTTGTGGCAGGGCTTAGATACCATTTCTCCTAACAATCCATTGGCAGAAGTGTTGCCTAGGTTGCAAAAGCAGCAAGACTACTTGTCAAAAAAATGCAGCTCCCCTAGCTGAGTTCCTAAACTAAGGGATTAAATGAACATGCACCATCCCTTTTGAGGGATTGAGTTATTGTGCAGCCTGGAACACAATAGTCAGGGGCCTGGGAGAACACACACAAGAAGTCTGACTACCTTGACAGCTGATGTCCTCAGGATACTTTCAGAAGCTCATACTCCCTGGATGTGCACCACTGGTTTTTCTCAGCACCACAGATATTGACATCTAGAGATTTCTTGCACTTCTATGTGCAGAATTCTAGATTTTTCCCTAGAGAGCATTTCAGGATATATCTGCACTTTAGGCTATAATGACTGCAGCTCCTTTAGACCTCTCCAACTGGCTTCAAATTTGTTGGCTCAGATAATGGTGAGATTGAAGCTATAGCAGCAGCAGCTGTACAAAGGAAGAAAAAAGGCAAATACTTAGGAAGTCAGTATACTCCAATGTAAGATTTACCTAACTTGCTAGCATAAAAGACAGGTTCCAGCAGGGCTGTCCACAGCTGAGGCCAATCCTGGACACCTGCATGTGATCTGGGACATCTGATCTTCCAGGAGTTACTACTACAGATATGACTAACCTGACACTCCTGTCAGGAGGACAGGAAGATCCTCCCTACCTCTTCTGAGACTTAGATAACAAAAGTTTGATGTTAGATAGGATATAATGCAATTTTGAAAGAAAATAATTAAAAACAGGAAGCAGAACACCAGACCACAATTATAAATATAGACAGATATGGCCAGGGAGACAGCACTTCAGAAAGAGAGAGATCATAATCATTTGATAAAACTGCAGAACAAGGAATATATGACCTGCTAGGTCAGCTGGAATAACAGAGGCCCCATTTTGCTCATCTGGAGGAAGTTGCAAATTTCTTGACAAGAGTAGGGGAAAAGGAAGATATGAGTGGAAACAGCTTTTTTGCTTTCTTCTCATGTTTTCATCTAATTGACATTATTAACATGATATAAATGAAAGCAGAAACTACCATTTTGCTAGGATGTACAACACATGCTTATTGAGCACCATACAACACCTAATGTAAATGGGAAGTGGGGACAGTACATTACCAAAGACACTTCAGCCTATATCCTCCACCTGGAAAAGATATATTAAATCACAACCGATTTACATCAGCTGAAGCCCTTTGGAAGGGAGAAGAATAACAGCTAAATAATGGATCCAGCGGTGGGTTCTACGTGTTAATTAATGATACCTTTCACACCACAAGAATTTTTCATTTTGGATGTTCTCATGCTAGTACTCTTTAATTAATTAGAAATTGGAGAGAATCTTCAGGTTTGTCGTTAGCTAAATTAATTCAGAAAGTCATTTGGTTTGTTTTGGGGTTTTGTTTTGTTTTGTTTTGTTTTTTTATGAGGCCGCTATCTTGCAAAATGTATTTCTAAGACTAGTGAAAATACAGGGTAGAGCTTTGGATGTTCTGTCCACTTGAAAATGCTTCTAATATACACCAAAAAAAACTTGTAGAAAATGCAAGGTCATACCTGTTAGTAATTTAAGATATTTAAACATTTTCAGTTGTTAAATAATTATCTACCTTGGAAGAATTTGTGAATTGTTGGAAGTTGTTGCTTGATTGGATAATTGATTATTACCTTCTCATTTTAATGTAGTCACAATACAAACAATCAAATACATTTCAGGTAGGGGGATGAAGAGAAGGCAGGAAAAGAAGAATAAGAAAAGGAACCCAAAACTCACAAGCTGTTTAGTCTTAATATTCCACACAAGATTGCTGCCTATGAGAGCTAAAAATAGTACATGGTCATATTATGAAGAATTGTGTAATAATGTGTTGGCACTGAAGACTGTTCTTAACTTTGCCTGGACAACTTCAGCTTGTCATTTTTGACTTGGGAGTACCTTACTTGTATATAAGCATAGGATTGATGTGAGTGTGGAAGGTGAAAGATAGTACCATCTTCATGCCTGTTCTGTGCAATGAAATAAATAAAAACTAATTTAATGCAATCATGTCTTTCCCATGCATGCTGGGCTTTTGAGAACCCTGTTAGGCAGTGCATGATATAACATACCTATGGAAAATCTCAGCCCTTGGGGATCTCACCTTAATTAGTCAGCAGGGATAGTGAGGAAGAGTAAACAAAGATATTCCACTCCCTGCTTTATAGCTTAACAATACCTAAGCTTATAGACACTCATGTGTTCAAACACTTTGTAAGGAAGTATTTCCAGAAAATATAAATGTCTTATCCTCTGTTTAACACTGACAAAATTATGATGAAGACAAGGCAACTGGCTCAGGTAGCTGAGTAAGATAGTAGTGCAAGCAGAAATAGAAACCAAACCTAGTATAGTCCTCTGTTCTCAAAGCCACATTTGCTTATCTAAATACTTGTATATACATTTAAATAACAAGGATATCTTTTCCTTCTAGTGTGAATTGTGTTTTTCTGTAACTTTCATAGAGTCCTTTGTATTCAGAGAAATATCTAAAATAACAGGTTTGGGTCAGTTTGATATTAAAATATATCTAAGATTGTGCCTTTGCATCCATATGTATCTGAGTATCCATTATGCCAAAAAAATTGTTTTGTCTTTTCATATTAGAAGATTTTTGGAACTGTGCATGCTTTACAGTATGAATAACATTTCATGGTAATTTAGCTTAACATTAGTAAAGATAAGAACTTTAAATATACATATACACACACGCATATTGTGAAAAATAGCTCATGTATTATTATTACCATTCAAAGCCTTGGACATCAATGTATTCGTTCCTTTCCTTATTACTGCTTCCCAGTTTCAAAAGATACCCTTAAAACATCTTTTAACAAGACGGAACAAGGAACCTGTAAAAGGAATGAAGACAAAAGGTATTCAGAATAAAGCTCTATTATATGCAGATGGTATACTTCTGTTGACAAAAAGCCTTTAAGAATCTATGACTTTATCAAAGTTAGTGAAATAATTCTATTGTATTTTATGATAATATGTTAATCAAGCACAATCAAAAGTGTTTCATTTTTTTATTTTCTTTTTGTTAACTGTCTTAGTTGAGAAACAGGAATGTCAGCTAAGAAATACACGAAGTTGTAAAAATAAAATCAAAATTAACTTGATAATTTAAAATTAATGTGTTACCATGGCAAAAATACAGAAACACATAAAGGAATATTTTGAACTTTTATGAAAGAGTAAACTGGGTCTGACAAATCAACTGAGTTGAGAGATTGTTTGACCAGAATGATATTAATTCATTACAATGTGTGAATAAGAATTAAACAACGACTATAAAAAGAAACCAAAATTTCAGTGGTCAACACCAGGTTTATTTAAGCAAGAAACATGGCTCAATAGGAGAAGAAATTTAGAATTAATTACTGTTTTAAACGGTTGTAGACTATTCACAACAATGAAATGAAGAACCACATATTAAGAAACAGGAAAGAAGTGAAAGTATCCTTCCTGTGTTGAAAACAGCAGTTTTGTGCTGAGATCAGTTCAACTGTGTTTGAAGTTCTATTGTATTTTCTAATCTGTTATTTATTTGGGATTCATTTTTCTGTGTTCAGTTTTTCTACCCCTTGGGCTTCCCCCATCCAAATTAGACCTGTGTGATGTCATCTGTTTAAAGCCTCCACTGCAACATGGAAATAATTTTTTTTTCCCATGACAGAAATGAAAATATTTCTCATTTAATGAAAGTAAAATTAATGTCCCTTCCAGGCCTCCTCATAATGGTAGAACAGTCTAGGAGTTGAATTTATGTTTCAGAACCTTTCAAGATTTGGACATGAACTCACTATTAAGAATCCCTCAACCCTGAGTAGTTCAGATGTGACTCTTACTCACAGCTCTGTTTAAGGCTGGGAGACAGCTGAAATAACTTCTTAGTCCAACTTCCTGACTGGTGTGGTAGCTGGAATGTCACCCAAGAATTTGATTGCTGAGTAAGGTTTTGTAAAGCGTAAAAGATGAGGACCAATCTTGTTTGCTCTGAGACACGTACGCCCTTCCAGAGGTCTGAAGTGAGTACTTGTTACAGTTTTACTTAAGGCTTAAAGGGATTTAACAAATGTTTTCATAGATACCATCTTGGTATTTTGCATAATATGAGGAAAGGCACACCCAATATCTTCCTATGGGAAACACTAAAGAACAATGGACAGGAAAAAAAATAAGTAAACTCCTGGTATCACTACAGGAAGTTATTCTTTCTTACAGATTACAGTCCTGGTAGGGGTGGTGTTCCTTCTTAACAAGGTCACCACTACGATTTGAATATTTTCAGTGGCTCTTTCAGTAATATGGAAATGGGAAACTATTGCCATAGAGAACAAGCTAATGAGAATACTAATGAGCATATTACTGAGTTTTCAAAAGATATGCCTAAGACTCCATTTTATGAGGCCAGGACAGTTATGACAGAGGCTCCATGTTGACATTTGTAAGCAATCTCCTTTGTTTGTTTGAGTAGAATGCTTGACACAGGTACTGACCTTTTAGGAAGATCACATTAAGAGTCCTTCAAGGCTGAGCACTTAGAGCTCCCTATGTATGCTCTTTCTTGCTCTCTGTCACACATTTTTTTTTTCCCCTCTCAGCAGGACAAGGGATATTGTGTAGTTGATTGAAAATTAGAATAATATTCTCTAATCACAGGTGATGCTGCAGTAACTGTTAACACCTTACAGTACTCTGTTTTAGGTTTCCTTGTCTTTTTGCATTTTCTGCAGAACTATGTTTGTTTTCACTGTCCATTGCTAAAAGCTGTGCTCCACTTCTGCCAAGGTGCCACGGAGTGACCCCATTGTTACGACATGGCTCAAGATGATGTCTCCAGTCTGAGAACATACCAGCTGATCCTGCCACTGCACCACCATGGGGCTGTGAACTCTGGATAGTGTAAATCAAGCAGCCCTGTCTACAAGGAGGTGAAAGATTTTGTGCAGGCTAGTTTTAGTAATGAATATTTTCACGCTTGATAAACTAAGGGTTTGATCCTGAAAGGTGCTGAAGATCCTGGCTGTGTGTCAGTAGAGCATGTGCTGTGCTTGAAACATGAGAGAAATCTCCCACCTTTTCCTGCACAAAGGCTGACCCCAAAGGAAATGAAGGTCACAGAGCACCTAACATGATCAGGCCTGAAATATCGAAAGGTTGACTGAAAAGTAAAGGAAACAGTGACTTGCCCTTAATGGATGTGTGAGTAGAGTACAGACAGCTGAAGCTTTAGGTGTATTCAGTGTAAGTCACCCACATGTTGTGGCACATTATGTTTCTGTCTTGCAAAAATTAGAACAAGCCGATGCCAACAACAACAGAAAGGAGAAAATTTATCATAGGAAAACACTCCTTAAGCAAAGATTAAATATTGTTATTTATATAATATGTATGAATGAGAAGTAAAACATACTCCCATGGGATCTTTGGCAATACTGTGTTTATAATTAACATACATGAATACATATATATTTTCCCAAGTTGGTGTTCTTTGCTCTCCCTCTAATAATTTTTCACCTTTTCCTATGCCATTTTGGTACTTACAAACAGGGAATCATTGCCCATGGTGTATGTCTGGGGAGATGTTTATGTTTTCCCATTATTCTACTTATGGTTTAGAGCCAAAAGTGCTGTTTTGAAAAGAAATCCCATGCATTTGAACATGATTTACAACAGTGGTAACAGTACTTACCTCAACCTGTGTTTTCCCTGTGCCATGTGTTCACGCCATTGACCTCCATTACTGATCCCCACAATTCCCTCTGTTTCCCATACCTGTAACTGCTTCCGAGGGTCTCTCAAGATAACGCTGTGTCATGGGGCCTGTAAACAAAGAAACTTCCCAGCTGCATATTTCCAGACACAATTTAATTCCTCCTTCCCATTGGTGCAGCGCCAGTTGTGCCCTGCATGGAGACCAAACACATCCCTATTTCGCTCCTTAGGAGACAAGACAGTTGCAGGATCTACCTGAGGGGTTCTCCAGATACACTGAGCTGGGCAGGGTTTGTCCAGTCAGGAGTGATGATGTGAGGTGGTCAATACCACCTGTCAACCCAGGGCTTTCAAAAGCAGTAATCCTTGTTCTCCTTTCCATCTCTGACCTTTCCCTCCCTGCTTTATTTCCAGTTCTGTGCCGGCCCTGAAAGTTTTCTGGTCCCCTGCCTTCAACCCAAAAGACTGCTCTTTCCCTTTTTTGCAGCTCCAGCTCCAGTGCTGTGATGGGAACCCATTCCCTACTGGGTCAGATGACACCAATGCTTGAGGTACAAAGGGAGGAGAGCAGAGAGCCAGGGCAGCAGGTAACCATGCCCCTGATCAACACCAATGAGCTGCTGTTTGTTTGTCAGCCTGTCCTACTTGGCCTAGGTATGCACACCACACACCACCCTGTGGGATCTGAATCTCATTGAGGATGTCCAGATCTTAAAAATTCCAAATGAAGTTGCCCTCTGGATTTAAACATAAAGTTGGATTGTGTCCCTTTAGTGACAGTGCATGGGCCTCCTTTCTGTTTTATATTGCTTCTCTCATACTAACTGGATGAAAATCTGGGTGCCTTCCAGAACAGCAATAAGAAATGGAACAAGTATTTTTCACATCTCATCCTCTACATATGAAGAAATCTGTGTGCAAGGGAATAGTCTGTCTGAGTTTTTAAAAACCATTTATACACGGACTCATACCCAAGCACACAAACATGTATTTGTTTTTCACTCAAAGGAAGCAATTACAATGCAAAGAGGAGAAGCTGACAGTGATCCTCTGTGTGCCTCTGAAAGTTTTTCTACTGATTTAGGATAGGTCTGCTGGAGCATCCTTCACTGAAGCTGCAGGAAAGAACATGTAATGGAGAAAAAAAAATCATTTGGAAGTCACCAGAAAATCCAGTCTGTATGTAGTGCATGACTGCTGTGTCAGCTGCAATTACTTCAGCTCTTTAAATAGTTCTCTTACTGAGAAGTTGACTTTTATAAGCACAGGCCTTCCATGCTATTATTAGGATTGCCAGACATCCCATGTAATAGGGGATTTCCTATATTCCAGTTGGAAGACCCACATTCTTTACTGAAATAATTTAGGATATCACTTTACTCATATTTTTGGCAGATCCAAGAAGTGATACATAGGAGCAATCCAGGTCACAGAGTCATGGGGCTGACTGTGGGCATGACAGCTTGGCCTCCTCCCCAGCAGCAGGGTGGCATTAATGAAGATCAGCAGCATCTTGCTGGTCCATCTTCTTTCTTCCAGCATCACTGCTTTCCAGGCCAGATTCCTGTAGTCCTGGTTCTCTCCACCTATGCAAGCTTTCAGTAAGTTCTCATCCAACAGTTGTTGTAACAGTGTCTTAACAAGTTTCTGACTACAGGAGGCAGTAAGAATAGGTGGGGGGGAAAAGAGGGTTTTGAATATGACTTGGTTTTGCCAGACAAAGCTTAACAACAACCCTACAGATCAGGAGCTGGAACAGTCCTCATTGATCCAAATCTGATTTTATCACATTCTCCAAGGTTGTTTTTTTTTCAGGTTTGTTTGTTTGGATAGCGATCCCACACTGTGGAACATGTGCCACTGTGTATGTGTAAGATTATCTTCAAAGTAATGAATAATGCAGCACACAGCCAGGACCTATCACTCCATTATTGGTGCAGCCTGGCACCTGGCAGGGTCTGCGAATCCCTGCTTTGCATTTTTTCGATGTATCCATCCACCACAGGAGAGATCAGTGCTCTGCTGCTGTAGGAACTGCATGGATGCAGTGAGAGACACTGCTGGGAACTTTTGCAGTCTCAGCTGCTAAGGTCTATTGATAGTGTGAAATCCTGAAAACCTTCTCTTGGCTTTAGCCATGACAAGGATGTGGTCACTTTTAAATGAGATTTTAATGTAATATCTGAAAAACAGCTAAACAACTTTTTTTTTTTTTTTTTTTTTTTTTAAAAACAAACCCCCAAAAA
>NDXB01002584.1:268675-280646 GCA_002631895.1 Agapornis roseicollis
AAAAAAAAAAAAAAAAGAGAGACAATGTCGATGGAAAACATAAAAATAAGCAATATAGATGGCATTACATTTATGCTTTTTGGAATAAAGAAGGCACCAGAGACTCTGAAGTCACATATTTAAAAGAATAATAGAATATGGCTTTTGAAACCAAACAGGGTTGGAATCTGACTGCACCACAGTTGTGGCAACAGATATTATTTGAAAGGTCCAGGTAGACTAAAGATATACACTCAGTAAACTGCAAGGCTGGGGGTGTGGGGAAGAGTGTATTATACAATATAGCTATAATCATAAAGCACAAGATGTACTGAGTTACTTTACGACCTTTTTCTTTGCTAGTGAAAAAAGCCCTAATAAGTCACTTCTGGCTGCGCCAGTTATGAATTATCGCTGTCTGCACAAAGGAAGATAAATATCGTAACACATCATAGAACATCTCCCCTTTGAATACTGTAAATGGATAAAGATATAAAATCCAGAGAAATACAAGAGGAACCTGAATTCATAAGTGGAAAACTAAGAAAAAGGGTAAGAAGTTAATTAATCTAGAGTGTATCACTTTGAAAGCAAACCTTTGATATGAAATAGCCCCTATCCTAATGATGGACAGGGAAAAGTGTGGAAATACATATTTAGTTGTGAGTATCTGTCCTGGGTTGAGCAGTAGCAGTCATTTTTTCTTCTTCATAGTAGCTGGGTGCAGCTGTGTTTTGACTTTCAGTTGGGAACAAAACTGATAACAGGAATGTTTTTAGTTACTGCTCGAATGTTTTAATCTGACCAAGGACTTTGTGAGCCTCATGCTCTGCCAAGGAGGAGGGGAGGCCAGGAGGAAGCAGAGACAGGACACCTGACTCAAACTGACCAAAGAGGTATTCCATACCATAGTACGTCATGCCCAGGATGTAGAATGGAGGGCAGTTACCTGGAAAGGGTAGTGCTCTGAGGGGGTTGGAGGAGGTATTAGGTCTGTGTTGAGTGGGGTGGGGTGTCATGAGTTATCTGTCGGTGATTGGTGAGGTGCTGTATTCTCTTCCCTTGTTATTTCCTTTATCGTTATTATTATTGGTGGTAGCAGTAGTGATTTGTGTTATACCTTAGTTACTAAACTGTTCTTATCTCAACCTGTGGGAGTTGCATTCTTTTGATTCCCCTCACCATCCCTCTGGAAGCAGGGGAGGGCAAGAAAGGGGGTTGAGTGAGTGAATAAGCTGCGTGGCTGGGTTTAAACCAAGACAGTATCTACTGATACCTACAAAGGATATTTTGTGGTATCCCCTCAAGGTTTGCAGTTACCAACCTGTTCTCTATGCCCAAGTTTTTATTACTGTCTTGGCTGAAGGCCTCACCATCCCCTTGCTGCTCAACTCTAACTCCCCAGCAGAAACTGTCTCCAGCAGAACAGGCAGAGGAGCTGCTGATAGGAGCAACTCCCTAACTTGTTTAACTAGCCCATGTCTTTTGAACTGAACCAGGTTTGTAAAGAGCTTTTTAAGAATTTTAAGTAAATATGGCTTGTGTTTGCTGAAACAGATTAGGAGGAGCAGCAGGGACAAACAGCAGGTTTGAGGAGTTAATAAATTGTAGTAGGAACAATGACTGGTATCTGAGAGGACAGCCCCTGTCTCATCTAACAAAGCTGCAGCTGCAGAGAACATCTGGGCGACTACTTCCTCTCACTTTGCTCAGCAGAAGCAATGCTAATGCTAGCATATATATCACAAAACTGGAACAGAAACACCAAGGACCTTAAAAAACAAATCCAGAAAGTAGAAATAATGGTTATTTTAGATTTCTGTGAAAACTCCATCTAGTTGCTCTCCTCAAATTGTTAGAAAAGAATCTCATTCATGGATAGAATCTTGGATGAATATCTGTATCAAAAAAACCCCAAAGCATCAGTAATATGGACCCGCTTGCAAATTGGCAAGTTTTAGCATTGTATCAGATAGAAGATTGTCAAATACAGAGAGAAAAACTGGTACAATTAAAAGATTAAGATTAAAATAATACTACAAAATACTATAAGTTACCATTTTAGGCATAAAAGTTGTTATTTATTGATATTATTTAGCAATAAAAGTTATTAATCATATATTTTTTCTAAACATGCTCAATATATATGGTACATTAGAACTGTTCAGATGAATGTTTAATAGGAGTCCAGCATCTGATCTAAAAAAAAGTTTGTTTTGCTTCATAAGGAGAGGGAATTTTCATGAAGTCTTGTAATAGTGTATGCTCATACATATTCCTAACTGACCTTTGGTCTGTTATTGTTACTTATGACAAATTAATAGTCTCCATTTTAAGGATATTTGGAAGGTTTTGAATTCTCAGAGGCATAATAAAACTGATTTCTTGAAACTCAAACTGTAAAGTGAAACTCAAGGTACATTCTGCTGTTTACTCTGAGCAGGGCATTGGATCATATGACATCCAGAGATCCTTTCCTGTGTTATTCTATGATTTTGCAGCATAAAACACTGACAAACTGCATAAAGTAACCAATTTTTCACTTTTTTTGCAAGGATTTGTGAAGAAGAAAGGAAAACCCTAAAATTACAGTCTCCCAAGAGACTCTGTATAAAGATGCAGATTTCTCCTTTTCACAGTGATGCAGTGAAACCTCATCCATTGTACACTAACAATGTCTCATGCTCTCCATTTTGGGGAGGCAAAGGTTCTTGGCCACCCGGCCGGTTGGCAGCCTTGGAGCTAACATCCTGCCCTGAAAATCCCTGTTCTCTTTCTCGCTAGGGCCTAGAGAACTGCAAAGTGGAAAAATATTCCCTGAATAGGCATGCAGACATATGGCTGTGATGAATGCCTCAAGGTACACCCAGGGATATGTTCAGAGCAGGTGAGCTTTTTGGCTAATTTACTCAAAGCATTTAAGCCCTGAAAAATACCGAAAAGCAGCAAGAATTTCCTTGTTTCCTGTTTTCCTTGTTAATCCTTTTTTTCCTTTTATTAGTAACTGCTTTGATTTTATAAATAACCATTCCCTTTTGGGTTGGTTTGTTCTATAATTGGTATTAATTATATAACCAAAATAATAGATTTTTTTTAAAGTTATCTCCATCAAGCTGTTTACAATAAGAAAACTACTTATTCTATACAACCTCTAGGGAACAGTAACCTATTACACTCATAGCTACTGCTTATCTTGGCCAAGTTGAAATCTGAGCAAACACATGTAGATACAGGTTAGTAAGTTTCCCCGCACATTCACAAATAATACCACTGCAGGTTGATAATCCATGATTTCTTCGACAAATCTACACTAGAAATAAGAAGAGTGGCATATCATAATAGCTTTCAAACTTCAGGTAGCATATATCTGTTTTATAATGTATCAAGGAAAATTTGGACCTTTAAACACCGAAATTTTATGAACTTTAAACCAAAACTAAAATAAGAGAGTTCAGAAAAATTGTTCATTACAATGAAATGTGTGGTTAAAATAATGACAGATATATCAATGTTATTTCCATTGTAGAAATTCCCAGAGGCCGATTACATTCTGTTTTGTTCTGGGATCACTACAGGTATGTTCTTAATTTTAATGGCTAGTTTATTTAGATTGTAATGGAAACTGGCACAGTATGGCTAAATCTATTCAAGCAAATGATTTCATCATTATGGTTTAGAAAAAGATCTTCCTGATCTATTAAGAATACTTCACTGTTTGTAAGGACAATTTCAGTGACCCAGCACAGGAATTATGTCGCCTCTTTAGAAAGTGATTAATTAGGATAAAAGAAACCTGCTGAGACAGTGGTCTTCCACAATTTATGAATCACCGCCTACATTTCCCTTCAGATCTAATGCTTCATGCTAAAGCTTTGTTTAGCTGAGGGTAAACATTAATATCTGTGGCTTTACTAATTTTTAATATCTTATATTGCTTTTTTTTTTAGTTATTTCTTTTTTGCCATGTGGTGGGTTGACCCTCTTTGGGTGCCAGCATCCCACCAAAGCTGCTCAGCTGGATGGGGAGAGAAAATATGGTGAAAGGCTCATGGGTCAAGGTATGGACAGGGAGAGATCATTCACTAGTTACCATCATGGACAAAACAGACTGGACTTGGGGATATCAGTTTAATTTATTACATATCATACCTGAAAAATCAAATGAGAAATGTAACCAAATCTTATCAACACCTTCCCCTCCACCTCTCTCTTCTTCCTAGGCTCAATTCACTGCCAAATTCTCTATGTCCGCCCCACCAGTGGTACAGAGAAACTGGTAGGAGATTACAGCAAGTTCATTACATGTCTCTGCTGCTCTTTTCTCCTCAGGGAGGACTCCTTGCACTGTTTCCTTGCTTCAGCCCATGGGAGACAGTTATCCATGAACTTTTCCAATATGAGTCTTTCCCATTGGCTAGAGTTCTTCACAAACTGCTCTAGCATAAGTGCCTTTCATGGGTTCAGTCCTCCAGGAATGGGTTCCCCATGGAGTCACAAGTCCTACAGAAAACCTGCTCCAGCGTGTGCTCCTCTCCCTGCAGGGTCACAGGAGCCTGCTCCAGTGAGGGGCAGTGATCACGGGGTCACAGACTCCTTCAGGCAGCCCCCTGCTCCAGTGTGGGGTCCTCTCTGGGCTGCAGGTGGGTATCTGCTCCACCAAGAACCTCCATGTGCTGCAGGGGCACAGCTGCCTCACCGTGGTCTGCATCATGAGCTGCAGGGGAATCTCTGCTCCAGCACCTGGAGCACCTCCTGCCCTCCTTCTGCACTGACCTGGGTGTCTTCAGAGCTGTTCCTCTCACATATTNCCGTGGTCTACATCATGAGCTGCAGGGGAATCTCTGCTCCAGCACCTGGAGCACCTCCTGCCCTCCTTCTGCACTGACCTGGGTGTCTTCAGAGCTGTTCCTCTCACATATTCTCACTTCTCTCTCTGGCTGCAATTGAGCTACTTTGGGTTTTTTTCCCTCATCTTAACTATGTTATCCCAGAGATGCCACCACCATCACTCATGGGCTTGACCTTGGCCAGCACCAGGTCTACTTTAGAGCTAGGGGGTTATTGGCTCTGTTAGACACAAGGGAAACTTCTAGCAGCTTCTCACAAAAGCTACCCCTCTAACCACTCTGGTTCCAAAACCAATACAACCCTTATTAAAATGTACACAAGTCCACTACATTAGTCCCACCTTTTTTCTTTTACCTTCCTAGCTAGCTTCTTTCTGAAGTTTTTGTGAACCAGGTAGTGAAGCTGTATAGACATACCAGTAGTATTTGGTTGTTTAGGAAGACAAGACCATGTTCACCAGCTCCTTACATTCCTTTGCACTACTTCAGTATCACAAAAAAAAAAAAAAATCATAAATTTACTTTAAATAAATTTTTAAGGAAAGCATCTCTCTAGTGAATCTGGTCCATAGTATCTACCGAAATTTTGGAACTGCTGCAATCCCACTTAATCTTGTTACTTTTCTGGCATCTAAACCAAACAGAAATTATAGACAGTGATTTGGTTTGCCTATATTTCAGGCCTGAAATTTCTAACCCTGTAGGATATCAAATTTCATTACGTGCCAGAAGAATTCTGAGTATTTATGTTAAATCAGCTATATATACTCTGGCAAAATCTATATTTACCCTCAGCTAGAGCCCTCCTATGTTCAAGTTTAAGTTGAGAAACCTTGACTCCTCAAGAATAGCCCCAAGACATGCAAAAAAGTTAGATGTCATAGAATCATAGAATAGTTAGGGTTGGAAAGGACCTTAAGATCATCCAGTTCCAAGCCCCCTGCCATAGTCAGGGACACCTCACACTAAACCATGCCATGGTTTAACTTCTTTTTCTATCATCATGATAATAAGGGTGCTACTCAGCTTTTGTATAATAATCCCATGGTCAGGCCACTCTGCCAGGAAATGATATGTTTTGTTATTCAAGTTTAATAGGATTGACCCCATATTCTTTGGAAAATCTCCTAACCATGAGCCATCCTGATTAAAAATGCTCTTTGTCTTTACACCTGGCGCTAATCTGTTATGCAAACAGATGTACAAAAGTTATTGCTCCATCAGAAAGGGGGAAAGAAAATGATTTTAACTTAGGTGCTGGGGATTATAGTTTCTATAGTCTTTGTTGGAATATTTATGAATTTTACATTTTGTTGTCTCAAAGAAGAAATAGAAGTAGTCCTAGAGATAAGGACCAAAGCTGTACAAGTCTTTGCTACTTGGAGGATTAGGCTTTTCCTTGCCCATATTCTTTTTGGGCACATTGTTCTTGTACGTCTACTAGAAGAGTGGCTCAGTTTGTTTAGATTGGTGGGCACCTTTTCCCCAAGGATACCACATAGCTCAGTCATGGGAACCTTTTTGAAGGTTATGTAGTTTTAATTGTACTCACTGCCTAGTATCTATGTACTCCCAGGTCATGGGTGTGTATGCAAAGCCATAGCCATAGTGGAAAAGAAAGGACCAGAAAGGTAAGTGTTAATAGAGACAATTACTGTATTTTAGAGTTCTCTTTAGAGTAAAGAAAGATCATTACTATTTAGGTGAATTGCATGAGGGGGAATTTAAAGCAAGAAAACTAGATTGCCTTCTTCAGATATTCAAAAGCATTTCTGTCTCCCTTCATTTAGGACAGCATGTAGGCTGCTTTGTTATATTGCAACTACCATGAGAGTTAGCTATTTAAAAATTTTGTGGGGCTTTGCCAAGTTAGCTAACTTTAATGAACAGCACTTTACCCTTTGCAAAAATGTACAAGAAGTGTTTAATTTGCAGACTATATTTTCAGACTATTCTCAGAGGCCTAAACACTAAGTAAAATCTATATCACCTGATGATTTTCTTAAACTCCAGCATAGATTATCTGTTATCAAAGGATGATATTTATCTACTTCAAAGATTTGATGTGTACTGAATATTAAGTGGAATATGACCATAACACTGAAGTAATATTTGAATGATAATCATTACACAAGTAAAGCAATATTTTGTGCACAAATACGATACTACAGCTTTCAAAACTGGATGATCAAAACTGTGTAGAAAGAAGTCTCAACAAGAATTCAGGATAATTTTGTTTCTGGCTCTCACAAAAGCTAAAAGTCCATGGATGTGACTAAATATCATTCATGCGTGTCTGTGTGAATGCATATACACACACATATATTTCTTCTTTAGCTTCTGCAAAAAACAAAGGTAGGGTGTTCAAATCACTCTACACGTACTGAGGTCAGAGTCCATCTGTGAACTTCAGTCTGCTGCAGTTCTGATGTGGTTAGTGGGTCCAGAAGATGAAGTCTGTCTATGCACAGCAAGATTTGATGAAAACTAACGTGTTTACAACAGTGAACCTAAATAGTCAAGCTAAACAGTTTTATGACTACATAGGATGTTGAAGGTCAAAACCATTTCACTGTTGTATTTTGGTAGATATATGCTATTGATGCCATGTTTTTTTCATAATCTCAGATGGGTTTCTGTTAGATGATCAATTAATTCTTTTCACTTCAGATTGCCACTTGAGGTGACCCAGGGGCTAAAAGAACCAAGATTAATTTGGCAGTTTGCTGTCAGACAAGCAAAAATCACCATGTGTGAAAGATATGTGAAGGATAGAGTTTGATTTTAAAGAGTGAGCATCAGAAGCCCTGTGTTATTCTTGTGATTTTGGTACACTTTGTAGTTAAAAAAATCATAGAAAGAATGGAAAAAGAAGGAAGGCAGGAGGGAAAGAAAACAAAAATGAAGACCAAATACTTGGCATAAATTCCTGCTATAATATTTTCTGTTGGCTTGAACTTTGTGTTTTATTACTGAACATAGAGAGTAGTCTGTACCTGGCCTGGAGAGTAGTCTGTACCTAGCCTAGAATCTTAAAGTGGATAACTTAATGAAGAAGAAAAATTAAGTCTTTAATTCTTCTGGATCATTTTCAGAGTTTTAAAGGGTTTTGCTTACTTTTGCATGCAGGAGTTTAGATAGCTCTCCAGAAATCACTTGTCTGGGCCAAGTGTATATGATTAAAGGCCAGACATGTTCCTTGATGTGTGACTTCTCACAGTTCATAGAACTACCCACTTTTTCCAGGTAATAAACAATCCCATTCTGGATTTCCCACAGTTGTTTTTCCCATCGGTGTTTTCCTCAATGTAACTGGGCATAACTTTCCAAAAATACTGTGTATCTTTGTTATCATCATATTCTGCCTTGTTTCTTTGTGTAAAGTAAATTAAACATCTTGTCCATGAAGAGTAAATTCCAAACTATGTCAATGCATAAGTTTCATGGATTCATTAAAATCTATCAAAAACTTAAAAATCCAGTGAGTGACTGTGATCCTGTGTAGTGGAGCAAATTGTATAACAGGTTCTGGAGCTACCATTTATAAGATAGACTGGATAAATGGGAAGAAATCACACTGCACTACTTCCTGTTGGCTTACGCTGCTATGTTGAATATATCTGGGTTTGGACTGTGGTTTATTGGCAGATTAAAAAAAATATAGGACTACTCCCAAAAAAATGTTCTTTTCAATAGATCATTAATTCAGATCCATGTGATTAGCCTTAAGCATATAATGTCTGCCGATTTCAGCAAACCTTTTCTGTGTTGCCTGAGAATCAGGAGTTAGAATAAAGAAGGTAGGGTCACAATAGCATCTCAGTTTACACAACCTTCATTTACCTCTTCTCCTCCTTGACTGATGTCCTAAGAGATCTGCCTTTTTCTTCAGTCTTCTCCAACTTTTTAGAGAAAGAGATTTGACCTTCTAAAACAGTACACAAAAGAAACATTCTGTTCTACATGACAAATTGCACACACTCCCACAGATGAAAATGCTAGCAAATTTGACTAAGGAATAAGGAATACCTAAATACCTGGCTGTGAATTTACACTGTTTTCTTGGAATATTTTGGGATATTAAAAAATTAAAATAATAACAATAATAATAATAAATTCTGCTGCCTCTCTGTTTACTAACATTCAGACTAAAATTATATTATTTGTTTGCACTTCTTACTAGATAAATGCACAGAAATTATTTGTTGTTTCAGATCACTAGCAGTAAAATCTTGCAGTTGATCAGCTTTGTCATTACCCTGAAGCTACATTTAAAGGTTGGCTGCTGGCCATATTTTAATATAGTAATAATAACACTTAGTACTGTTCATCTCAAAAGCAATTTACACACATTAACTAATTAGGCCTCAGAACATTTACATGATAGGTGAAAAGCATTCATCCCACTTTAAAGAGGGGAAAATGGAGAAATGGAAAATACAAGCTCACTTTCAACAAGTCACTAACTCTGAATGTCCATCTTATGACGCATTCACTAGTTTTTCTGAAATGTCAAGTATCTTCAGCTCCAGGTGAAGTCAAAAGAGGCAGCCAGTCTTAATCTCTGTATATAACAATAAAGATACGTTTTGGCTGCAAATGGAAGCCTTCAGTGAGTGTCTTGGAGAGTATTTTTCATGCAGATTCTCTCTGATCTATTGCAATTTTCTGGTTACTGACCTCCTAGGTTCCCAAAAGATTGTTTATTTTCCTATATATTTGCACATCTGCACCTTTCTCATTTGACAGACAAGCACCAGAGTTTAGGACAAAATCTGGAATGAGCCAGCGATGAATAATGGAAGGTATAAGATACCAGCTATAAAATTCTTGTTTAGAAAAAAATATTAAAAAGCACATTTAGATGCATAAAGATGAACTAACCTGATTTCATCATTTTTTATTTTTTGTTTCTTTAAATGTGAGAATGTTCCTCCCTCCTTATTTTTTTTTTTTTTTTTTTTTTTTTTTTTTTTTTTTTTTTTTTTTTTTTTTTTTTTTTTTTTTTTTTTTATGTTAAAATTCAATAATTGGAGAAGTTAATGGTACTAAGAATGTATTATGCAGTCANTTTTTTTTTTTTTTTTTTTTTTTTTCTTGTTGTTTGTTTGGTTGGTTTGGTTTGGTTTATGCAACAAGATCAAAATGGATTCCTGAGGTAGAGCCTGAAGTTTTAGGCTTATGGCAATAAACAAAAAATGGAAATGCAAAAAAAATCAATAGTCCATCCCTTAAGAATTTCCACTGCAGGGTAAAGACAGAAAGAAAAGATATTATAGCAAACAGAAACTGAAAAAAAATACCAATTTTTTTCTTGCATGCCTTCATACAAACCTTGCAGTCCAGGACAAAATAACAGAAGAACTATACCCATGCACTGGATGAAGAAGATAATTGCTAATTCTTTAGAAGTGACACAGGGACATTCATTCTTGTCTGTGGAGTTCAGACACCAAGGAGACTGGTACTTAGGTAGACTCTTAAAAGCTGGCCCTGCTCTGCACTTTGGTCCTCCTGTCACACTTCCCTGACTGACGTAAATTGATTTTGAGACTATAATACTCACTGCTTGCTCTTTTCAGAGTGTTTACATGCTCCTTCTCTGCTCTGCATTCAGCAAAAAGATCCCTATTCCGTCACGGGGGATGCTTCAGCATTTTTGATAGATGGACATTCATGATGCAAGTGTGCTGCTTACACACCACAGATAAATCTCCTACAAACAGAGTTCCACATGGAGAACTGCCAGCCTCCACGGACAATAAATAAAAATGAGGAGATAAGAGCTCACCTAGTGCTGCTCCACCACTGTCAATGTGCTATGCCAAGAGCTGCCTGCCAGTACATCCCACCACATAGAAGCAGCTATTTTTTGCTTTATTTTTTTTCCTAATGAAGCTTGTGGACACCTTAATCTGTACTTATTTCCACATTTTCTGCTCTTTTATTACATGACAGATAGATAACACAAATTTTTTGACCCTTCAGCTTGCATCAAGGTAAACACAATCATGTCCCGAGGTTCAAGGTGGGAAACTAGAAGGTTTGTGTCAGTCTCTTACTGTAAATAATTAAAAAAAAGGAGAAGATTATTTAATTAACCAAGATCTCAGACTTCTGCATTTGCTTTTAAAGGAAACATTACTCATTGTAATGGGGTGTGCTGGCAGAAATCCTTTGGAGTGCGATAGAGACAACATAAATACACCTTGAGAACACTTGTTCTATTGAAGCTCACTGGCAGTTTGCAGGCTTTAAAGAATATCTTCTGAATTCTCAGCAAAAGAAGCCATTTGTTGCAACCCCTGCCTTGGTTTAAAGAACTGCTGACACCTCCTGGAAAACATTAACAGTAATTTTATTAAAATACCCCGACAAACACAAACAGTTCTAAAGTGCTGAAAATAGCCTGCTGGGGGTTTGTCTGTTTGCTTACATGCTGGTTTTGAGAAAGATTTGTATCTTGTCTCCAGGGTGTATTGTGTGATTTGTACAAAATCCTGGGTTGCAGATGTCCTTCAGGGAATCAGCTGGAGGAGACAGTGCTATCAGAGACTGCTGGGAGGGTAAGGAGGATGTTACTGATTTGCCAAGGCCAAACAAGAAGTTCATGCCATGAATCCAGTGGTCCTTCCTGGTTTATGGAATTTTACTGTGCCTCCAGAGAAGTGGCAGGAAAAATGAAAGGAATCTGTCCTGTGTTTGTCAGGGCTATAAACATCCTTACAGGTATACACTATTTATTCAAAAATCTACATTGGTGGGTTTATTTGCAGTCCTTTTTGTTCCTGCCTGTGGTGGTGGTACTCTGGCAGCCTCAAGTCCCCCCAGTTTACATACTGGGAATGACATGCTGTGATATGGAATACATCTTTGGCTATTTTGGATCAGGTGTCCTGTCTCTGTTTCCTCTCAGGTTCTTGTGCCCCTTCTCAGTCACTGGCAGGGCATGAGAGATTAAAAGTCCTTGACTGAGGTAAGCACTACTGAGCAACTAAAACATTGGTGTGTTATCAGCATTGTTCTCAGACTGAAGTCAAAAACACGGCACTGCACCTGCTACTAAGAAAAAGAAATAATTCTATCCCAGCTGAAACCAGTGGGACTGTTGTGCAAAAAAAAAAAAAAAAACAAAATCCTCAACC
>NDXB01002584.1:280704-305132 GCA_002631895.1 Agapornis roseicollis
ACATTCCCCAAACCCGGGGGCCTTTGAAAAAAAAAAAAAAAAAAATCAAAACCCTCACCCCCCCCCCCCCCAAAAAAAAATCCAACAAAACCACCACCCTAGTAGGTGCAGTGGGAAGAGAAGAGGAAAGCTCAAAAGTCCAGTAGGTGCCCAACTCCTTTCAGCTGCAGAACACTGGTTTGGTGAAAATATTGAAAGGAAAAGGCCCATGTCACCTCCCTAAAACAGTGTTTACCAATATGATTTTGGGAGAAAATTGTTTCTGATGGCAGGTGAATGAGACACGGCATGCAGACCATTACAAAGCTTCCTGATATTCTTGGGAGTGTCAGCACTTCCCATTCAACCTGTCATCTCACACACTGCTTGGTTATCCAGGACTCAATGGCAGAAACCTCTGGAGCATTCATTAATGAAACAGAAAATGTACCAAATTCCATAAACAAATGACAATCGAGACATTTGTCAAGCTGCAAAGAAGGCACCAGTAAACTGCCTACTCAAAAGCTCTGTCATAGGTTTCAATTTTTGTCTCCCTGCAGTTCAAAATAATCTTGTTCCTTAACCCAGCTAACCTGCTCAGAAGCAGACTTCAAATTGTGAGACTCATATGGACTCCACAGCAGGGATACAGAGAGGAGGAGGGAATGGATTTCTACTTCATCTGAAGAAAAAGATACGGGTAGGGGAAAGCAAGAAAAGTAGAAACAGAAGCAGGACAAAATAGTAGGGGGATGCTAAGGGTATTATCAATGACAAAGGGTAGTGTGATAATAACAAGGTCATAGAAATAGGTCAGAAAGTATGGATCTACCTCCTGGATACTGCTGCTGCACCACCAGCACAGGGCATTTTTGAGCCAGTTTCACTGAGAGCCCAAAACGTCACCTACCTGGCTCCTGTCCTTGCCCCTCTCTGCAAGCAAGCTGAGTTTTTGAATGGTGTGCATGAGTACCAGCCAGAACAGGGTCCCAAAGTCTGAATTGTGCCCATGAGTTTTGTTGTTGCTGTTGTTTTTAAGAAGTGCCTCTGCTATCAGAGCATCATGTACAAGTTTGACCTATATAACAGACCAAGTAGGTCACTGACTGCACATTGGACCATGACAAATTGATTTTGAACCATCACTTATCTGGCTCTGTTGCTGTCAAGGAGGATACATCAGTGTGATTAATAAATTATTTATCAAATAGATAAAAGCATGCTTTCCCCACCAGAGATTCTGGAGGGTTTATTGTTTTAAGCTGCTGCACTAATTGGGCTGTACATTCGCTTGCAGTTCTAAGTAAGATGAATATTAAAGGAACAATGCTCTTTACTGCACACAGTGGTGACACAGCAGAGGCATCCCATGAATGCCTACAACAAATGATGCTCAGTTTAGTGTTTTCCTGGCACAGCTCCCAGCACCCCCTCCTCGCACCAGTCTCCATCCAGAGCTGCCTGTAGCACAGAAGGGAGAACTGGCCTCATGGAGGCACTGAAACATTTTACCTCAAGCTTCACTAAGACTTGAGGGACAGCTTTGAGACTACTCCAGAGCCTTCCTCTCTGTCTCAGAAATGATCCTAGATTGCTTCCCCTGGGATCTGAACCATCACAGTCAAAAAAATTACCCTAACAAGCAGGAGAAAGAAAGGGATGGTAGAACTTTTCCCTCAAGCAGCCTTTGCCATGACTCTGAACAAAAAAACACAACACCAAAACACATACCCCCACCCCCCAAAAAAAATATCCAGAAAATAGAAATACTGTCCCCAGCACTCTCCCCAACAACAACAAAAAATATTAAATAAGTCACACTCTGAGGACAGTTACAAAAATAAAAATGGAAACAGGAATTCCTTCCACTCTCAAGGTACCTATCATCCGACTGCAGGGTGCCAGTTAGTAATACTGACTCCTGTGGGGTTATTTGTACCCTTGGGTAAAACAACAGATCTCCAAAGAAGCTTAAAGCAAACAAAGCTTTTAGTAGCTTAATGATTTTTTTGAGAAGGAGGAGGAAGTAAAGGCAGAAGGTGGAAGAGAGGAAAGGAAAAATATAGGGAAACTACTTTTCTAATTGTAGCAGAGAGATAGAGGTAGAATGTCTGCCCTTGCCAGAAAATATTTTCAGCATCCAACTACTTCCTTGGGGTTTTTTTTTCTGCAGTGCCTTGAAAACCTCTACAAAGGAATCCTGGCTGTGTCAGATTCTCACAGGAGAGTCTGCCTGGATTTGGGGTGATTGAAGAAAAGTGCTTGAGAACCATAGTCCTAGATAAAGATGTATAATGTCCTGACACTTGAATCTATTTATTAACCTATTTCCTGTGGGGTATCCACTAATCTTGATCACTAGAGAAAAAGACTATATTATAATGATTCTTAATTAGATACAGATGCAACAGATTGATTCATTATTTCCATGTGTTGCTGTCAGTGTTTCAAGCAGTGTTTTCAGTTTCATTAAGCTAGTATGCTAAATTCCTGCATGAGCTGTCTCTATCATCTAAGACAGCCCCTCCACCCCCAGCAACAGTTTTTGTCCAAACATCTCTACTTCTGATTTCTTTTGTAAGCCTTATCTGTGGCATTCCTCTTTGCTGCTATTGTTTTATGCTGGAGGACAATCGTTCACCTTCAGAACCTGAGCTTGTCCTCAGTGAAAAAAGAACTTTTAAGGAAGGAAAACTGAAGTGTAATCTAAAATGCATTTTAATCACTGCAACTAATTATGAAGAGTGGTAAATCAGTAAGGGTCAGAGCTCTAGCACCTTTCTTCAAATGACAAACAGTAGTGAAGCTGATTGTAATGGGATTACTCCTGTGAGTAGCTGCCCATTACTTTCATTGAGAGATTCATAGTCTCTCTGAAAAACGATCTGAAAGATCATTAATCAAAGAATAATTAACAAGGAAACTGAAGCCATTAATTCAAGAATTTCTGCAAACAATGGAAAAACTTCATTTATGGTGGAGACAATGAATCAGGGCAAAGAAAATCTGGGTACCTCTGTATTGCTGACCGATACCAACTGGAATAATCTCATTTGGGGAGCAGGCAACGTAGGAGGAAAGAGAGATCTATTTATGGATACATGCACTAAATTAGTTATTAAATCAGAGCAGAAAACAAACATTAAGACCTTGTTATGGTATTAAGTTCTTTTATCCTCAGGGATTTTAAAAGAGACCAGATTTTCTCAATTCTCATTGCTCTTGTGTTATAACAGCTGAGATTTTTCTACTGAAATGAATCAAATATTTCTGAGAAGCTTATATTAATCAAACTGTCATTGAACCTAAGGTAAAGGTGACTGTCAGAACCCGACCTGATTCACCAGTTCACCTGAAAAGCTCCTCAAATAATAGGAGGATAGCTGCAAGGCAAACTACTCAAATGAAGTGCCTCAGGAAAACAATTCAGGACTTCCCAGACTGCTGCGCTCCATGCAGCACTACCAATGTGGAGCTGGACATCTCATAGCTGTGGTTTATCAGCTCCTGGACAACACTGAGAATGCAATTGCTCAGTACATACCTGAAGTCCTTCCAGGATGGAAGGATGTTTCTGCTCAGCACTTGGGGCTCTTTTGTTACCCTGAGCAGAACCAGACCCCCTGCACTGCCTGCATTCACTTGTGTAGATTTGCCTCTGATTTTCATCTTTTGGCCTGTCTGTATTACCTTTTTCCAGCATGCATGTACCAGAATCTAGGAAGACAGATGTGAGAAGGCCTATTTTACACATGATGGCTCTTAGATTCTTCTATAAGGTTCATAGTTAGAAATGGGATAGCTGGGCCACACCTAGTGCTGAACACCCTATCTGTTTAAGCTAAAAAAGGCACAGGTTTGGTTTGTTCTGCAGTCTCCATGCAAGCTGTCAAAAAGACAAGTTGAACAAGGTTGTGAGGATGTCTCTTCAAGATGTACTTAAAATTCATCACCCCTGCAAAATAAAAATCAGCAGAGGTTCCCTTTGACTTCCCGACTAAACATCCTCAGGGCTCTGCATTTTAGACTGTTATTTTAAAGTGTGAACCAGATCAAAAAATTACATATGAAGACCCAGTCATTTCTTTGGCTTCTCCCACACTTACTAATTTTTCTCAACAACTTTACTCTGCCTCCTACATTTTACCAGAACATTTCTAGCTGGAAAAGTGGGAAAGAAAAGTAGTTCTCCACCAGCAGAGAAAACTTCAAAGTGTTTGACCCCTTCAGCTCTGAAGCTTTGCCACAAATACATGTGGAGATCTGAAACATGTATTGCTGCCACCAACAACTGCCACTTCAGCATGGCATGACCCAGACTCATGTTCACACATTTAAAATAATGAGATTGCATAATGTATGTGATCTTCCAACCTCACTGGTTAACAAAACACCTGAGACACCTGATCTGGAGCCCTGAATCTGTCTGATATGCCAGAGTCTATTAGCACCCCTGGAGGCTGCATGAAATGCATCCCATATTCTCCAAAAATCTCTGCACAATGTTATTTCAGACACATAGGACAGAAAGAAAACATAAGGTAACACAAAAGTAAATTCACATTTTATTCTATAAAAAGCTTCAGTCAATACTTATGGAAAACCTTTGGACAGACTTCACATCTAAATCACTCAAGCTATTTGTGTAGAACGTACTGTGTGGATACCATGCATAATTCCATGAAAGGCTTGACCTATAACTAAGAGTTTTTATGGTAGATGATGTTACTGTATTCAGTTCCCATGAATTTCAGCACTGTTTGCCCTGAAGCTACTGCATCAAGATAAAGGCACAGAAAAAGTGAGCAGCAAGGGGAGAAGAAAAAAAAAGTGCCCTTAGATCTCTTCTTTTGTTTATTACGTTTGACGAGGGAGTTTACCTTTCTTCTTTTTTTTAATCTTAATTTTTGTTTTGTCATTCATTAAAATGCAATGTTCTCTAGTTGAGAGTATTTGGGCATCTTTCCCAAGTCTGCCTGACAACATCGATGGCTAGCTGTTGAGCTGCAGTGACCCTGTAAGCAAGCTGTCCTCTGGTATTCTGGCTGCACCTATTATTACTCAAGCAGTGGGAGTCAAACAAATACGACATTTGGATCTTTCTTACTTATTCTACAAAGCCCCCCACCAAGATCGGAGTACAGACATGCTGTATAAGGAATCAACAATTCTCTGTGATTACACAGCTGGACACAAACACTAGCTGCAGAGCTGAGAACTTAACTCTGGGGTATACGGGGCTGACAAATGCAAAGATATATTGATCCTCGGCAGTCTGTCTCATCAGCAAAGTAGTAATGGTCTGCATATTAACACAACAGCCTATGAGGTTACAAAAGACAAGAAAGGACACGGGAGCTCAGTGCCTGAAGGATGAGCATATTGTGCTAGATCCACATGTAATACAAAAGGTTGACCAGCCAGCGCCATCGCTTGGCTCAGAGGCCAGCCTTGGCAATGGTTATTTAAACAGAGGGATTAAAAATTACTACTTTTTCTGAAATGTTTATGCCAGGCTGAAAATCATCAGGGCGAACAAGTAGGTTGCAAACTGGCACGAGCTAGTAAAGTGTACAAAGGGAAAATGACTTCCATGGATGCTGGACAAGAGTACTGGTTAAAAAGTGTCTGATTACAAAACTACCTTGGTTTAGTGGTGGACTTGGCAATCCTAGAGCAACGGTTGGGCTTGATGATCTTAAAGGTCTTTTCCAACCTAGTTGATTCTCTGACTCTATTATTATATTGCTTAATTAATGCATATGTCTTCAGCTGACATCAAGGAAAGAGTCAGCACTTGCTTGGTTCCTAGACATGCAGGTGACAGATGACAATTCTCTGCCTTCTAAGGACAAGCTGGAGGTATCATTGTAATCACCATTCCAGTGACAGTCTGATGCCAGGGAAGTGCTTCAATGACAATGAGAAATTGTGCTGCAGTGTTTGCTGCATTTGAGTGGTTAACACTGCAAAATAGCTTTTGCAGTCATCCTCCCTATACAGAATCTGTGTAGGTCTGGAATGGTGCAAGAATCAGGCTGCACAATCAAAACTACAGAAAGGGACGTTCAATTACTTTATCAATGTACACACTTGTCTATTGCCTGTAACAAGAGGAGTGTAAAAGGAATATTAGGTTATCCTCTGAAATTTCAGGTTCCTACCAAAAATACTGAGCAGGCTTCAAACAAAGCATTTGGAAGTCTATGGGTTTTGACAGATTATGGTAGAAAAATGTGAACACAAGTACTATTTAAGCAATATTATTGAAAACAATATTATTTTAAAATAGAAACACTGTAATACATGTATTCAATGGTTAATTTTGTCATATGTATATTTCATATAATAATATTAAGGTAAATAACATGGTTTATGATAAAATAACACTACAGAATTATTTTAATTCTCAATTATCAATATCTTTTTTTTTTTTTTTTAATTTCACTGTTTGGATATTGTTAAGTTTCCATTATAATTTCAAGATACACATTCATTTTGTCAAAATTTTTCATGAAACAGAAATCCTGTTTCCCAGGAAACCCTGGAGTCTTTTTCTGTATGTTTTTCTAGTTTTTCTATTTGCTTTTGTTTATGATTTTTCTAGAGATTTATAGGCAGGTTCTCATGTAGGTTATCTGGACTCCAAGGTACAAAGGTCTTCAAGCTATTTACAGGGTGTCTGAAAATATGATTTATGTTTATTAGAGAAATATCTTTTCTTTCACAAAAAAAAATAAATAGAGATCTTAAAATTAGGAAAAACTGTAAAAATATCTTTCATAGTTCACAATAATCTTGGCTGACAGGTTTCTTAGTCGCCACATTCACATAAATACAACCTATCTGCATCAACAACCAAGTTCACCTGGGATCTAAATTAACTGCTAAGTACTTGTGAGGACATTCTGCACTGGATGATGAAGACAAAAGATGAATTCCAAGATTTCATTATAATTTTAGTGTTATTGTGTCTTGCTGATATTCTTGAACTTCTGAATACTAGGGATAATGGAAAGAAACTAAAAATAATTCTTAAAAAGACTATATTTAGGCTAATGAATACCATTTAACCTCATCATCCTCCTTAGTCTCTGCTGTCTTTCAAAAGACTTAAGGGTTGCAGTGTATCTGCCATCAGAAAGTAAAAAGCTCTTGAAACAAATTGGGAGGGAGAAGGGAGAGCAGCTTGACACTGAGCTGTGGCTCATGTTTGCAGACCTCCTGGAAGAAGAGGGAGATGAACATGGTCAGAAAGGTTTAGCACAGGGCTGGTTTTAGGGTAGGAAACATACTGCAGTGTCAGTACAACATGTGGTATCACTCTGACCACATGCCTACAGGGGATGAAAGAATATTTTCCTGATTCAAACCCCTTGGGGGCTGAATTGAATCCATTTTGAATAGAGTTGGTTTTCACAGCCCAGTGAGAAATGGCCTGTTGCCCCTACCTGTTGGTCTGGTACATCGATTTCAATTGCAGCACCTCAATAGAATTGAGATCAAAATCTGCCCTCCTAAGATTCCAGATTTTAAAATTACATTTCTATTATGGGCTTAAATCATAGTCATGACATTTTCTCTATGCATTTTTTGTGCCTGAATGAAATGCTTTCTCTTTTTTTTTTTTTTTTTGTGTTTTTGATAGAAGCAAGGAACACTGCAGAGTCAGTTGGATCAATTACTACATTATAGCCAAAAGTATTGGCTCTATTCAGCAAGGTTAATAACCAACACTGAAAATGTTAGTGTTCAACACTTNTCTTTTTTTTTTTTTCTTTGTTTTTGATAGAAGCAAGGAACACTGCAGAGTCAGTTGGATCAATTACTACATTATAGCCAAAAGTATTGGCTCTATTCAGCAAGGTTAATAACCAACACTGAAAATGTTAGTGTTCAACACTTATTAGATTGTTAGACATATTGATAGTAACAAAAAAGAATTAATAATTTAAATTCCAATTGTATTGCAGATGAAGTAGGTTAGATGTACACTTCCAGACGAAATCAAGACTCAGACAGCATCCCATTTCACAGCTTTAGCAAAGGACACATTGGAATAATCATGAACTCTTGCTGATTGCTTGCTCAAAGTCTGAAGAACAGTTAAAGCCCAGTGGTAATTAAGAATACTTTAAAGATTTTTGGTTTATTTTATTTTTTAATGTATGAAAAGCAAATTGTTCCCCAGCAGTAGGAGTCCATCCCAGTTATAAGTACCATTTATGATGCGAAGCAGCTCCTTGAACCTCAGGCGTTCCTTCCACACCTCATGTTGGGGTATCTCTTTCTTTGGGGATGGTGGTATCTGTCCCCAAGAGCTATTTATATCCCTTCATGAAAGCTCTGTATTATTTTGCTTTTACATCAAGCACAGACACTGTGCATGCTGACACCAAGCCCAGCAGTACAGGATGGTGAAGGAGGAGTGCACCCAAACAGGGAGCGCATTGACCCTGCACAGTAACTATCCATCAGCAGGGCTGAACACAGATTTGCAGGGACAGGCAATGAGGTCTGAGATCAGTAAGGGGCATACAGGCAAAGCTACAAGGTCTTTCACAAATAAATGGACATTTTTAATTTTCCATATGTATAAAACCAAAATATATTTATTTTGTTTCTATTTCTTGTTGATGAATAATGTATGCTCTTCTTGTTTTGTACAATATAGTTCTTTCTAAGCTGCTGCATGCCCATACACATCAAATACTTACATAGTGAAATATATTGACTTACACACACATACACACATAAAGTACATTACAAAATTTTCTACTGCAATCCCCAGCAGCTAATAAGCATTAAACCTGTCACTGATTCAGGTACCAGCCCTAAACACCAGGTTACAGGATTGACTCAAAATAAATAATTTCTTTTCCTCCATGTCCTCATTTTTAATTATTTGTACAAATTAGGCTTGCTAGAACAGCGCCATTGCCTCAAAAAAGCCTCAAAGCCAAACCAAATACGGAAATGTCCATAGATTTTGCAGAATGAAAGAGGTTTATGGCATTTTCATTATTCTGCCAGTCCTATCTGGAACTTACCCACTGGCTTTGCTGAGGTTTAAAGTGGTCATTTGCAAGCTAAGGGGCAGTAGGCAGTTTTCCCCTGAAAAAGCTGCTTAGAACTGTGGACGTATTTAAATGTGAATGTGTAGCTGGTCTCCTGCATGCAAAATAAAGCAGGTGCTAAAATATTAAACTCTACTACTGTCCACTATTCATTGCATGCAATGGGTGCTGTCAGAAGCAAGCTGCTTGACTAACCAGGGCCTGTGATTTAGTGTGACATCTCAACTCTAATTACTCCCTCCTCCTGATTCACTTTCTCAGCCTCCAATTTTCAAATTCAGAGAGCCTGGATTCAAGAGAGCTAGATATGCATTTACTTCTGAATGCAGGAGACAGTGAATCACCTTGGACCCCTGAAATGATTTGCTACAAAACTAAGTCTCTGAAGAGGCAATTTAACCTTCTCTTGGGTGTCTCGGTGGTGTCTTGGCAGATCGTTGAGTCTCATGTACTAAGCATGGGTGTCACACAGCTGTCTCTGACCCTAACTCTCTGCACAGGCCGCTGTCACCCACATAGCCTGTCTGCTGATCTGCCCCATCTGCCAGGCACAGATATGCTTTTTTCTGGCACGAAGAATCAGAAAAGTGATGGCACTGGTATTATTCCCCTGTGCAATGTTGTGTTCAGATTTGTGACAGTGGATGGATCAGGTCATGCAGCAGGGCACTCCCAGAATTCCCCACTGCACATGTGAACCATGAGCAAATCACAGATAACAAATTGCAAAGAAAATAATCAAAAACATTTTGAATAGATAAAATGCCGCAGGTTTAACCTGCCCACATACCTTATACTTCACCAAGAGTAGTCCCTGCTATTCTATGAATCAGCAGTACAGAAAACAGGAAAACATAGCATCATTAAAACTCTCTGTAAGTTACTATTTTCGCTAGTAATGTGTTTTTCTGTGTTGAAGAAAGTGAACATTTTGTTGACATTACTAAAATATTACCAACTTTTGAAATTTGTCAGTGAAATCAAAAAAAGAGAGGTTTTCTTTTTGAAAAGAAGTGGGGGACTAAACTCCTTACTTTATTTCTTGTTTATTTTTCAGAGAAAGTCTTTAGAAGGTTAAAATACAAACTCTAAGGTATTTTTAAAAATCACATGGTTCATTTTGGCCAACTAACTTGTATAAATACATTTTCCTAACATTTTTAGGTTTGGCTGGTTTCAGTGTTAGCTAATGTGCAGGAAGAGAATACCTTTATATCCTAGGGAAATGCATCTCATAGACCATTAAAGCTGCCAATTAACAGTGAGGTTTGGGTCCTAGCAAGTGTTTCCCCAAAGTCCATGCTTCAGGCTAAGTGACAAGATCATGCCCCATGTCAGGTAAGGTAATACGCAGCAGGTGGCATGCCACTGCTGTGTGGGTTGATCATATGAAATGCTCTCCCTGCTATCTGTGAGTTCATTGCAAACGCCTTCTGAAACCAAAGTATCTTATTGAACTTTCACAGTCCTGTTCCCTAGAACTACTGCCCAATGACTCACTGAGCACCTGCCTTCTACTTTCAGAGTAAACCAATCTGCCTTCCCTTCTGCTAGAAATATTTTTTGGTTCATGCACCAAATTTGTCACTAAATAATAATAAAAAAATGTCATGAACCTGCAATGGCAAAATATGGTATTAAAACAGATAAAAATATGGTATTAAAACAGATAAAATCTGTTGTGTGCAAGTATCAGGATTGCCCTTCTGCAGCTCCTAGTCAGCTCCAGAAGCCCTCCACTCACTTTTTCTTCAGGAAGAAGTGGGTCTTCTTTACAACCAATAAACTAGCATTTTGTTCAGCTATCACCACTACCACATGTACTGGGCTTACTAAAGAGTATGCGAGAAATTGAGAATTCTCACTGAACAGAGAAGCCTTCCTGGTATCAACACCAGTTCTTATAAACAGGGAAATTGAAAGCATCTGAAGTAAAGCTGATCAAATCAGGTCTGTAATATTTGTCTCTCATGATGGATGCGTAAGCCTTCACAGCTGTTTTCTATGAAATTTTTGTTTGGTAATCCATGATCCCAACCCACAGATTGGTCATTTGCACACAATTTGCAAATTAATTGTCTCTAACAAACATCTCAGACTAGAAACACAAAATAACTTGTCAGCATTTCTCCAAAACCAAGACTGCGGGTTTCCAGTATTTCCTCTCCTATGTCAGACAGCACACAGGATGTTCTTTCTCCATTTCTGTTCTTTTTTTTGTTGTTTTTTGCTTCCTTATTGTTTTTGTGATCTCACCAGCCCTGTTTCCCATAGCAAAACACTGATTTTACAAACAAGTACTGCCAGTAACTTCTGTTTTAATAGGCCAAACTTTCATTTGGGGTAAATAAAAATAATTCCTCTACATTGAATTAAATTATCGTTATTGATTAAGTTCAATCCGCTACTTCTGAGGATTTAGTCAAGATAAGGGCCCTTTTCTGCTGTACGTTTTACAAGTATACAACAATATATTGTTCCTGCTCCAGACTATTTATTGTCCAGATAGACAAAGGACAAGGCAAAAGCAAATAACGTACAAGGAAGTCAGAAAGAAAGGAAAAGAATGCCATCAGTTGTGGTTCTGGCTATTTTATTGTTCAGGAGCATGACTGCATTTTTGTTACCAGATCGGAATGTACAAGCTTCTTTCTTGGTGTTTAGTCCTATTAAGGCAAGTAAGAGAGACATCTATACCCATTTTCTGGTACATATTTATTTTGTGCAATGGCTTGTGAAAGAAAATGCTGACTGTTTTTTCTAGTTCTGAAGTCTTTTCACAGTGTGTGGGGGAAACAACTGAGATTGAAATTCAGTGCTCTTGTTGAATTTACAAATACCTTTAAATCTCAAGCTATAACACCAGCTTAAACCTTGGACAGTGACTGGGGGGCTGGGCAGCTTTATATACCTTCTCCCTAGTGTCAGTCCTAAGTTTTGGGATGCCTCTGATGTGCATTCACCAGCCCTGGTCCCCATCAGAGGAATGGAGCCATGGCTTTTTGCAGCAGCTGAGGTGCCATGGGCTCAGCATAGGGTGTAGAGATAGTCTGGTCTCCCTTCCACAGAGGGAGGGTATCAGTCTTCCCCCAAGACAAAGCAGAGGTCTCCCAGAGACCCTTAATGGCTCTGCCACTCTTCTGTGGCACTACATGGTGTGGAGTACACGCAAGACTAACACACACTGACTCCGCCCCTTGCAGCATCACCTTCACCTCTAACAAGACCTGGGGCTTCTACAACTGTGAGTCTTAGATTGTGGGCTCATGGGCGTGAGCCTCAGACTGTGGGGTCATGGGCGTGAGCCTCATGAGGATGGGCAGCCATACAGGTATCAGAGATGAAGCCACCTGACAATGTGTGTGTCATCAGAGCAGAATAGAGCTGGACACATTTTGATAAGATGTGTTTTTTGATAAGTTGATTAAGCACAGGAAAATATGCTGGGTTAGGTGGGTTTGATTCCTAAAAAGCCTGGGTAAAGCCTCACAAATGTGTCATCTTGGGTGTCACTGTGGCACCCAACACTGCTTTGTTATTTTAGCTCTATTGCCAAGTGGGAGGAATAAAATTGATGATCTTCTCCTTGCATCTTTGATAAATAAGTGCTACTGTTTTATTGAAAGCACCTGTTTCCTTCCTACATCTCTTCTTCAGAGATTTTTTAAAGAATTTCTTGCCTGAGAAGCAGCTGAATTCCAAATCTCAGGTCACCACCCATCTGCTCACAGACAACAAGCTGGTTAATTCTGGGAGTGCTAAAAAAGAGTTTTAAAAAGTCTCTTTCACGTTGATGCTCCCCAACACAGGAAGGCAAGGCATATGGAAGAGAAGAAGTTGGTAGAACAATTTTATTTGTGGTATGAGAAACTAGATAAAAGTGTGACACATGAGGACACATGATAAACGTTAAAGGCAGATTCAATGATCACCTTTTCCCTCCTAGGCTATTAACACCTACAGCTGAACAATATTAATTATCAATAAATAAATAGATACTATTAATATATTAATATCTTCATTTGTGCAACTGAAATGTGTGTGTAGCTATTTTAATATTCATTTTCAGAATAGAACAACAGAGACTCCCCATTTGATGGTTTGTAGTGCTATAGGTGTTTGTAACTTTGCAGCTTTCCATCTGTGAGCAAACTCATGCTCACTTCTGGGCACAGCATTGCCAGGAAGACACAGAGAAGTTAAAGAGATCTTGGAGAAAAAGAACAAAAGTTATTGTGAGGCTAGAGAGAGTGATATATAAAAGAGATAATATGCATAGCTTGATGAAACAATGACTAATGCTAGGGCATAGTAACAATTATGAAAGGAGTCTTAATTGATTTATCTCAAGAATGCTCAAGGCTTCTTTTAAGATGTTTTGCTATTAGAATTATTTGTATGTCTAGGTTAAGGGTACAGTTAAAGACTTTTGTTCTCATTTGATGGTTGACATTAGGGAAAACTAAACACACACAAGGAGCATAAGCATCACAGGATTATTCAGATGCCAGTGGCTCTTAAAATATTCTTGCGTGAATAGTCCTGTGTGTCACCAAAGGAAGCTAATGGGTGTGTAGAGTCTCTGATGGTGATAAACAAAGACAGTAAATGATAATGGTTATGAGAGGTTTAACAGTGAATTAGTCTGATCCAATACACAGAACAACATGGCTTGTGAATTGCTGTATACCAAGAAGAACCAGCCATGAATTCTGGGTAAGGTGGCTAGCATAAAACTTGCAATGAAGCTTGTGTGGGATGAAAGGATATGGTATTCCTTCCAAAAAGTAAAAAATACTAGTTTGTAATACTCAGATGGTATAAAATGTCATAGCTGCGTTGACTTCAGCGGTACTGTGTTGATTTGCATTAGCTGAAGTTCTGTCCCTAAATTCTTAAAGAAAACCCAGAATGAAACTATAATGAATTTATTTTTGGAAGGACACCATCTGGTGTTTTATTGCTAGCTGACAAGAAGTAGGAAAGGATAGTCTGACTGCTGGTTGCAAGAGCAGTGCAGAATTTGCTCTTAACAGGGGCTAGCGAGGAAGCAGTTAACCAAATATCTCTTTTTAACAGGTCCTCTCACCACCATCTACAAGCTAAAGATGAGCTCAAACCAAATACAGTGACCTGGGTCTCATAAGCTGTTTCTCTTTAAAAGTGGTGTAAACTAAGAATAATGGCACAATTTTGTCATGCTTCAGAAGTAAATTAACCCCCTGTCTAGTTCTCTATTGTGCCTAACCAATCATCTCCATTTAATGACTTCAATATTTCTGTTGATTATAAAGCTGGCTCTGAATATAAGCTAAACCACCTTTCAGGATTCATAACCCAGTGTAAAACTGAGGAAGCTGAATCTTTGCCTGGCTGTTGATTTCATTGCATTTTCCGATTCTCTTTTTATTTTTTTATATTTTTTCCCATGACTCTTTTTCTACCCTATAAATATTTTTTCCAGTTGTTCCAGCATATAATTCTCTGTGGAACTATACCTCATAGCACATTACACCACAGACAAGGTAGGGGTATTTTTTTCTATAAAACTGTTGATTAATTTGGAGAAGAGAACATTTAAGGTGTGATTCTATTTTTTATTTTTTTTTAATATTGTAAATGTGTCAGATGTACCTCCTTTTGATTCCTATCCACAGATAATTTTAGCAGAACCTTTAGGTAGAGACATCAGACAAAGGAGCAGCATGACCCTTCTGAGAAAGATTAAATGATGGTGCTCTGAGAGTCAGCCAGTTTGTTCTTCACATCAAGCAACAGCCAGCCAGCCACAAAGCAAGTGCCAAAATGGTGTCTAAGGAGATAAGCATGAGTGTGAGCTAGTTAATGGAGGAGAGCTAAGAAAACAAAAAGAATGGTTTATTTGCCTATCTTTATAATGAAATGCAGTCATGACTGAATAGTGGGACTACAACAGAGAGGGCAAAACTTCTCTTATGCAATTGCACATGTTAGGGGTTTAGCAAATGAATTTTTATTTCAAGGCATTTATATTAATTTGTGTTAATACTAAGCACCAGTTGTAGGATGCAGTAAAAAAAAAAGCAGCTGTGAGAGCTGATCAGAAATCTCCTCATTTGTTTGTGAAGTACAGCTCTCTTTGATGAGGCAAGCATTTACTATTCACCAACTGCAAGGAATGGGTAGCTGATTTCTTTGTTCTGGAACACACCTCTGCTTGTTCCAGGCTGCTTGCACAGTATCCCAGGGTGGTGCAAGAGCCATCAGTGAGGACCAGCAAGATAGAGCAACCATTCCAAGGTCTGAGCTGTAACACAGTGGCCATGTCTCACTGTATTTGCTGACCACTGTGGAGCTGTATTCAGCTGAGATTGCAGAAGGGAATGTGGAGGTCTCAGCTGGATTTGAAGGTATTTACTCTGCATTAGTTCCTTAATTGGTGGCTACCTCAGCTGACTTTGCAAGTACCACTACGACAAAGCAAATGCTCTACTTTCCACTATACTGGTCTCAGGCAGTTTGGAGTTAAATTGTGATCTGTTGCCAAAGAAATGCCAGACCACAGGAGTTTTGTACAGTCAGGGGACTGTGTATAATTTCTGGCTTCTAAGGAATAGTACATAAGGATAATCCCCTACCTTCAGCATTAAGACAGCAAATATTCTTATTATTTACTTTATTTACTTTACTTCTATTAATATTGCTTGGAAAATATAATGTTGATATACAACTGTAATTATACTAGGTTTGTAATTATAAATAAAGCCATAAATATTTCCCCTTAGTCAGAATACCAAAACCAGTGTACTTGCCCTTCTGTATTAGTGTACCTAAAAGAAGAGAGTCCTGATGGAAAGCAGCTACACAGAGACTTAAGGCAGTAAGCAAAGCAGGGCCTCATGTATGCCTCCTGATGTCAAAATTTGCAGCCAAAAACCAGAGGACACAAAGAACGTCTTCCTAAAGGGAGACAGAGAGAGATCCAAGTTACTTTGTCCCTGTGAACACTGAAACAAGAGCTGGGGCAAGCACACCTGGGAGGCATTTGAGGTGGCTGTCAGGCAGCTAGGCTGTGATTACAGCCTAACTCCTTCATGTGGCTGTGATCCTCGCTCATGAGCCCTGCTGAAACCAAGGCATATCAGCTTAGGCACCACGCAGGGTTACAAACTGGAGTCAAACTGGAAATGAGCTGATGGGAACACATTGCACTGCTCTGTGCTAATAGATTAACTAGTTCAAGTTTCCACTGCTCTGCACTCCACTTGCTTCTGTGCATGAATCCCTATTTAAATAGCAGGCTACCTAAATAATTAATGTGCTTTAATGTTTCTATGACTTTGCCATAGAATTCCTGAGTGTCCTTGGGCAATTCATTTCCTCACTCTGGACTTCAGCTCACCATTTGCAAAATAAATGTGTAGCCAGAGCAAAATTAACAAAGATAACAGAGAGGTGGAATAACTGAAAGTGGGAACATTGACAACTGGAGGCACATGCTGCAACAGCTGCACAGTGAGAGGATGGAGACACAGAAGATCCATGACAGTGTTGATTGTGAAGAGCATGGATTGCCAAACTGCCCCACAGCCAAGCCATTGAGTCCACCCTACACACTCCTGTCTAAACAGCTACGCCAATGCACACCTACTCCAGGTGTTCCTGCACCCACTGCATGGGTAATATGTTAAGTGGATAAACAATCTAGGGATATGATGCTGAAGGGTAGTATAAGATACACAAATACATATAAAAGATGGATAGAATGTACTGAGCAATATTGTGATTGAAATGGCCCAATATGTGGTGCTTAACTTTGAGAATTAAAATGTTCTTGCACTGCAAAGTACCTTATGAAAAGCAAAAGATGCAGCAAATAACGCAGATCTCTTACTCTGCTCTCTTTATTTTTTTTAATATATCCAACTTTGGGTTTTATGAAGGAGCCTAAAGGTACCTAAATTAAGCCCAGCTAGCCACTAAGTGTAGTCTTTCTCCAAGTAAGAGTGATGACCTGTAACAGAAGGACTTCCCTAGAAGTGTTTTTTATTTTGTGTCAGAATACATGTGTAAGTCGCAGCCTTTGTAACAAGGGAAAAATTTGGATATAGTGTTAACCCTGGGTAATGGTTGGAGTGAAAACATTTTCCAAGCACTGGGTGATTTAGGAGCTTATATATAATTTCAGTCTGAAATTTATGGTTATACATCATTATATATTGTATGCACATAACAAAAATGTTATCCAAAGGCCGAAGTCGGAGAAAGAATGGGTGATTAAGAGGGAGAATTCCCAATATACTGAGTTATGATTAGGCTGGTGGGAGTGCTGCTATGAGAATGAAATTTGCAACACAAGTAACTCTGTTTTATCTGTTCTGAGTGATTCAGTACATTCTCAATTTGCTGTTACAGGTAGCTGTAAATTCTTTTGCTCTATAATTTATTCAAACATCCCAAAGGGATGGATAAGGAAATTACACCTGCTTTCTTGGAACCAATAATGAAGATGGGGTCAGTCAATGCATAACAATAAGGTATTTTACCAACAGATATTCTACATATCAAAACAATGTCTGTCTCTAAATTATGATTTTAACCAACTCCTTCTAAAACTGGAGAACCTGTTTTATAGGTTTTCTGTTACAGATGTAACACGTCTGCTTAGCCTCCTCATTCAGCCTGAAAGTCTACTTTGCAGTGGAACATTCTTCTTTTCTTTGAAACACAGAAGAATCCCACAGACATGCTAGAAACTCCCTGATTTGTAGATGGACACTTTCCAAACTCCCAAGCATTTTAAAACTGCAGGTTCTTGGGCTCTGGTCAACAAGGTGACAAAAAAGCACATAAAGGAAGCTTAGCAGACATTTCTAAACTTCTCTGAGACTGCCTGAAGTCTTAGAACAAATAAGACTTAGAGATTTTTTGAAAACAAAAGTTCCTAATCTTACCCTTACTTTGGTATCAGGAACACCTCAATTTTCAGGCCAGGTGAATCTTCCAGAAAGTTCTCCTTATGTATCAGTGTCCCTTTATGCAGCACAGCACTCTGCCATTAAGCAACTTTTGTTCTCTGTGCTTGTACTCATATGGACAGTGATTTTAGCCTAGATCAGATCTTTCCCAGATCCTTCCATACTCCATAGAAGCGTCTGTATAGAAAGAATATTTTTCTACAGGGGTGGGCCAACAAGTGAGAGGCGGTCAAAAGCTCTTTTCATGCCTTCTCAGTGTTGACCTTCAATAAAGCTTCAAGAATCTTCCCCATGTAAACCAGCTGCCTTAGCTGAATTCAGTGCAAAATGTTAATTCAATATAGAGACATGCCAGTCTGTCACAGCAGTAGGATCAGTGCTATTGGAAGGAAAGGAATGAGGAGTCTGATTTGGATTCTACTCTGCTGCAAGCTGCTTTCCCAAATGCGTCTCCTATTTCTGGTATCTCTTACAAGAGCAGGATCAGGGTATTTTAGCTGAAGTCAGTAGTCACTCGATATGAAATCTCTACTAAATACACTGTTTCCAATGGATTCTGAATTCTGACTTTTCCAAATCAATTTTGTTGTGTGTGAACTCTTGTTTGCTGTCTTTGGGTCTGGCCTGTGAATGTCATGCAAGAGAGAACAGTTATGCAAGTGTAAGCACTTCATTAACTTCCTTAATTCTGTTTTGTTGTTTTTTTTTTTCTTGTGATAATTGACAAAAAGCCCCACATACCCCAATGGAAGAAACATAATGAATAAATTAATTATCAACTATACAAGAGAGATTTAGTACAGAAGCAGTTCCTTGGCACTGGGCAAATACAGTTGTTCTTTTTACATAGTAATGTTTCAATAGGAGAGAGTGATCTAAAGATAAACAACTGATTAAAAACTCTTCATTTGACCTTTTTCAAGGTGTACTACTATCATACTGTCATTTTATGGTGTTCTTTGATTTTCTTTTCATGACGTTTTATTTGACACAGCTGATGAAAAAAATCCATATATATTGAACATTGCACTGTGGTTGAGTCTGATGTCAAGCTGCAGCCATCATCTCAAATTTTGTCTAAGTGTAAATGCCCATAAACAATATTTGATGTTTTAATCTTCAGACTCAGTTTGATCTTGCAAATCAAGAAAAACCCTTGGGTGATACTGGCTCCAGTTAAAAAAGAATGGGCTTTTTTGTTAATGACTGTGGGCTTTCACTCAAGAACAGAAATATTCCTTAGTTTTCCTTACAGAAATAGTAGTTGAGCACCTCAGAGAACTCTTGGTGCTAATCAATAAATTCCAAGGATGGTCTTCTATCATAGGAGTACCCCAGTGGTGATGTATGATCCCCAGGTGGTTTTCCAACAGTTAGGACTGTGACACAATGACTGTGTCATCTGATTAGGAGCAGGACTGCACTGGCTGCAGTAGGAACAAGCTGGCAGGTGGTATTGTCTCTGAACTTTAAGGGTTGCTCTGGGGTTCCTACTCATATTCGCACTGTACATACTGAGAGCAGTGAAACCTCCAGCAAACTTTTGATAGCACCTTCTTGAATTTTTCTCTCCAAGCTCTTCCTTCCCCTGTCTTGCAGTTCTTGGTGAGATTAGGATTTTATCAGCTCATTTAGTAAGGGAAATTTGTCAACTCTGATATTATGGTATATCTTCCATGTTATGGATGCAGAAACCGGAAATTAAGTTACTTGCCTAAAATCAAGCAATCAGTGTTAAAATAAAGATGGGGTTCACCTATCAGCTTTAAGTCTCAGAAATCTTTACCATTCATTGTAAATGATGTATTATCTTTCTTGACCTTCAAATCCAGTTTTCTCAGAATGCTTGTTTTACAGTGATCCACATATTTTCAATATATATGTAACTGTGAGTCCTCAGAAGGAAACTACAGGAACATCTTGAAGGAGGGGTATGACTTATAAGCTCCCTTTGTACAGAATCCTAAGGATAGGTGGTATTCACCACAGTCCTAGCAACACAATGCTGACAGTTTAAATTGCACACCTATCAAACAGATTGAGTTTATTTGTCATTATTCATGCAAACAATGTCTTTTACCAGGTCTCTGCCTTCATTGTTATTAGGTGTTCTCAGGTCTTGGACTCATTAAAAGACGGGGAATAAATGCAATTCATGGTATTGACTGCAGGTACCATGGCTATTCCATGTGCAATTATATTGTGATTATCTTAACAATTAATAAGTCCATCTATGTTCCATAATAGCATCACTGAGAATCTTTATGATCAGAGAGTTATGTTGTCTTTTTTCCCTCATATACATGGCACATAAGAATTAGTCCTTGGAACAGTAAGTGTAAAGTCTTTAGTTTTTATAAAGTGGAATAATTTAATTGAGTAAAAATAAATAGAACCCCAAAACTGATTCTTCTTATTTGCATAAGGGTAAGTCAGTTCTGTGTTATGTATAGCTGGCTTAACATGCTTGGCTAGATGCTGACCTTGCTCCCAGCAAATTAAGATAGGAACAGCTCCACTATGGAGAAAGAATTGTAGGAACAGCTCTTAATAAAGTACAGCATAAATAATAAAGAGGGGAGAGCAAGGAAGAAAAAGGTTGACAGGACAAACTAATTTGCTCAACAAACCTCTGGCAAAATGAGAAGCAGGAAACAAAAGACAGATCAGCACTGAATGAGAACTGCTATGGGTCCCTTTACAAAGATGCTGGGATTTTACTCTGCTTCACCCTGCAGAACCTTAAGAACTGTTGAAAATACCCAGAGCAAGCACAGGCCTTATTACCCCACATCTATCAATCGTATTATTGGAAGCAGCAAGCTAAGAATTATTTGCAGATTTGAGAAGATTGGTGGAAAAGTCTAAATATCAATGAATTGTAAAAGAAAAAAAAGATTAAAAGGTTTAAGAAGAAAAAGTGTTACTGGATAGCAGCATATATACAATTTGAGATAAATTTGTTGCTGGTGGGATGTAGGTTTTTTTTGTTTCAGGGTTGTGTTTTATGTTTGTTTGTTTGTTTTGTATGTTTTTGTATGTTTGTTTACATGCACATGTTATTCTCTTCCTATATTAGACATTTGGGAATGCCAAACTTGCCGTCGTAGACCAAATCAGTGGCTTAGAACCAAATATCTGATCTAATATTGTATATAGCTTCAGACATGTAACGATCTCAACCAGTGCCTCAAGACACAGTATAGAGAAACATAAAACAAGGAATCCAGAGAGAATAAGAGGAAAGAACATTAGACAATATCCCATACATGTCAATTCCTCCATCTCTGAGAAAGTGCTATTGTCGAAATGTTACTATTCCCACTTAGGACTCACTTATTGCTTGCACTTAGGACTAATTCAGCAAATCAGTGACATGCATTAAGACAATGGGGTTTAAATATCAGTTTGAGTGTTTTTTGGATTTAAGTTTTCATGTCCTTCTAAATGGTTGTGGAATTCCAGTACTTAAGTACAGGGGAAATCCATCAACATAATGGACGGCAAAACTGGACTGAACACAGAACAAACCCCAGTGATCCTAAAATCAACAAAAGAGAAGAGAAACAGATCTACTATGCGTAGAGAGCAAGAAGATTTCTGAACCCAAGAAATGAAAAAGGGTTGTATTGTACCCTCTTCCTTTGGGTAGCTGCAACGGTTTGTGTTATACCTTAGTTACTGGGCTGTTCTTATCTTAACTCGTGGGAGTTACATTCCTTCGATTCTCCTCCCCATCCCTCTGGAAGCAGGGAGGACAGGGGGGGGGGGAAGAAAGAAAGAGTGGGGGGAGTAGAGTCCTCAGTGACTGTGCATAGGAATGGATCAAGCTGAAAAACAGTCTGTTCTTTTGATAATCTCTTTTAATGGAGTTTGTTAAATTTGCTTAAATCTGTTGTAAAAAAACACTTCCTCACGTGAGCAGCTGACATGAGCACATCCAGGAACATGAATTTTCAGGAGTTCCTCTGCAACTGTGCATGGAATGGTCAGACTTGCCCTGCTGTGAAAAGTGGTTATAAGTTTGATATCAGAGAAGGGGTTGAGAGCTGCTGTGACCCTGCCTTGAAAGCTTAGGTTGCCGATAGATACATACATATGTGTATCTATATACAGCAGTAGTATAAATAGATATATATACACACCCTTTCTTCTGATGGCATTACTGAAGCTTCTGCTTCCCTGACAGTGACTGAGCAGCAGTGACAGTGGGATCTGTATCAATCAGAGTAAAGTGGAAGGGAAGACATTTATTTCTTAACTTCTCCAGGTTCTCTTGCACCTAAAATGAGAAGGCCTGAAAGGAATTGCCCCAGCTGCTTCTTCTTATTGACTCTGCAAAAAAACCTCCAAACCACCTGGATCTGATTTTTTTTTGTTTGTTTCATTCTAGCAATTTAATTCCCTTATTTATGCCAGAAGTCAGGTTCTGCGCTTTATTACAGCTGTGAAAATCCAAGATAACTAAATTTGCTTGTACAACTGCTCTTCAGAATTGGGCATTTGATATCTGATATGAGCTGTCTACTTCCTATCTTTTCTACTAGATCAGATATCATCCAAGTTTCATAGTGATTCTGCAGTTAAACCTGTAAAATAAATTTCTGCATTTATCTGTAAAACAAATTTCTATTATCAACAGATCATTTGAGAGAAGGGTATGTACAGGAATTAAAAAAACCCATCTGCTTCATGGTCTGCTTGCACCCACTCGGAATTATGCATCATTGACAGGAAAAAAGACTATTTTTTATCAATTGAAAACAGGAAAGAAAAATCTGCAGACTGGCAAAAACGGAATTTGGGTTCACGTGAAGCAGATTAAAGCAGCGTGGGCAGTGTGGGACAAGCCTTTACTGAATTCAAGCTAGATCCCCTGGGGTACGTATGCTGTGAACCATACAATGAGTAAAGCTTTGCCTTGAGATTCCATGGGCAGTCTTTGCAGGCACTGTGCTGGCAGGTTCTCACTACAGTCTAGTTTTGATTTCAGAAATGAAAATTTAGCTTTTTCATGTTTACAATTCTCATTAAGATGGTGACTGCATAACATGTGACCTGTCTTTCAAGCCAGTAGGTGCCTTCTCATATATCTGTAAAGGTCTCTGTCTACACTCTGTGTAATCTAAGCGCAGAGCCTATTTAGTAATTCTGCTTCTGACATGCTTTGTGGCTTTGGGAACTTCGCTTGGCTTTATCTCCCTCATAAAGAAGCTTATTCATCTGTAAAATGAGGATAATAACATTTTCCTACCTAAAGAGTGTTGGGAGGCTTATTTTGCTAATGTTTGTGAAGTGTTTTGAGATCCTTATATTGAAAGCTCTATAAAAATGCAAAGTATTACTTAATCCCTTGGGCCTGCTATTATTTAAATGTGTCGGTTATAGTTTCGCATTATTTATCTTTTTCCTTTATGTTATTTTTAATGCAATACTATTATTGCTGTTTTGCTGTGATACGAATGTGACACAGGAATTAATCTTCCTCTACTGAATATTATTTACATGTAGCAGCACAAGGTTGGCGAATAGGATTTACCTGGCAACTGAACAGTAACATGATTCCAATCAGTTGCAAAGCAATAGCATCTGATAATATCTTATGTCCAAATTGGCTATACAAATTCTAGCAGCATACTTACAGCCTTTAATGCAATGGAAAATTATTAGGAAATATACAAATGTTCTGCACGTATAAATGTGATTTGCTAAAAGCCTCAACCAATGCAGAGTAAAAGTTCTTCCTTTTAAACTCTAATTGGAAGTTAACCTTTAGCTCACAAATCCCACTAAAGGAAATGGCTTTTCTAATCTTATTTGCTCTTTATGGTTTTACAACATTATGTTGTTATTTCTGAATTATTTTTTTTTTATATAGTTGACATTAAGAATACCAACATTGCACACAAGAGTGACAATTTAAATANGTTCTTCCTTCTCTAATTGGAAGTTAACCTTTAGCTCACAAATCCCACTAAAGGAAATGGCTTTTCTAATCTTATTTGCTCTTTATGGTTTTACAACATTATGTTGTTATTTCTGAATTATTTTTTTTTTTATATAGTTGACATTAAGAATACCAACATGGCACACAAGAGTGACAATTTAAATATTTAGGAATTGTTCTAAAAGGCAGACCAGAGTTTTGCTTGGTGCAATATCCTGTTACTAACAATAGCCACTGCCAGATCACTTCAAAGGTTTATATCACTAATATAAAATTTTAAAAGGATTGGGACTCTATATGGAAGACCAGGTCTACTGAGGGCTGGTGGATCTGGTCTGACACTGAAGGGGAAGAGTGGTTTTGGTAGGAGGCTTGCCAGGCTGGTCAAGAAAGCTTTGAACTAGAACCTGAACGTGCACAAGTCCATGGGACCTGATGAAATCCCTCCGTGGGTCCTGAAGGAGC